>JAIPMN010065847.1:0-25580 GCA_020650975.1 Apostichopus californicus
GAAGCCTGTATTTAACACCTAGGCTAGTGCCCCAGAAGGACAATTTGAAACAGTTTCCATGCCTACCACTAAATAATAAAACAAATCAGATGACCATGCCACTAATTAAGTTATGTTCAGGTCCAACACTGTGCCCTTTGAATTGGATTCTATCCCTCAAGAGCTCCTGATGTTGCATTATGCAACTTCTCTTAACACTTCAACTATGCCACAGAAGTGCAGGTATAAGTCGTGTAGTATGCTTAGGCTTACCTCCATCGAAAGTCTCTGCCTGCTGCAGCTTGTCCTGCCCCCTTTTGCAACGCCAAGTAATGTATGAGTTTCTTTTCCCACATATAATACATTGTACAGGCAATACACCAGAGCTTCTGCTTGGTTGCCTCGATCTTTTCCGTCACTTCTTCGTTTCAAATCATAAGGGGTCTCCTCTGGTACTGTCCGTTTTCTTGCAGCAATTATGCGCTTGCTATCATTAATGAACCGCATGTAACACGTATCGTGGAACCCCATCATACTATGCTGTTGAACACACGCTTGATCGTAGTACTAGTAGGCCATGGAGTAACCCAATGTATTGGATTATTTCGGCGATGTCACTGTCTCTGCCGCTGAGATTAGGACAATCTTTGGCGCAGAAAGTAACTTTAGTCCATCGTTTATTCGTCAGTGCCTTGACTGCTTCAAATTTTACAGAATCAATGTGCATTAAGCACTGTAGATTTCGTGTGTCGGAACAGACTAGCGCCCGTGGGAGCCGCCATGTTTGTTGTTTTCTACAAAGATTGCACTCAGAACTCATGGCTCATTGGACAATTCATATCACATGATACAGATATCTCACTGGCGCACAACTTTTGAACGTAATACGGCAGGTTTCTTAACATACGCAATAAAAAATATAGTTCGATCTTTCGAGCGACATTGTAAAAAAACTGCAGGAAAGCACATGGAGAACTTTTGGATCATTAATCTTCATTAATTTATGTATTCAATGCTGTAGAGAAATTTTAGTCCCGCAGTTGCTGGAACGAAACAAGCGAATTTCGACCTTCAGCTGATGGCCTATTATTACAATCTATTAAATTTATATACTTTAAAGGTACTTGTACAAGTACAGGGTTTCTAGTTGTTCATATGTGTCTTATACCAAACAAAATGCACCTGACCTATATGCACGGTGGAGGCGTGGGGTTGGGAGAGTGGGGTTACGTTAACTCTCGATAGGACCTGTGAAACTTTTTTCCCTAAGTTCCTAAGCTCAAATTTAACCTCTCTATTCCGGAAACGGGAATGCGAACAGGCTATGTGTAGAGCAATAAATGATGAAAATTAGTGGATGTAGATTACATAAAAAAGAAAGAAGTGAACCACATACAGTAGGTGAGTTCAAAACCAACAACAAAATGAAATCACACATACACAAACTCAGCCCAAAATTGAATTACTTGGATACGAATCAACACTAAATGAAGTCTAGCGTGTCTGTGTGTGTAGCGGGGGGGGGGGGGGGCGGTGGATTCCCTCTTTGTCACCAGGTCCTGCACTATACCCACCTCCCTTAATTCCTTCATTGATTACAACAATCTATTGACCTTATTTACTTACCTAATGAGGGTTTAACTGGATGTCCTTTGTTCTGGTGTAAATATCATGACTCAATGACCTTTAGTTTCAATAATATGGAAATCCTTCATTGTTATATTCAATCCTTGATTATTGGTTCTGGTATCGAATGGTCCTGGAAGTGGGAGGTTGTGTCCAACTGTTTGTTTTTGGAAGTGTTGATGAACATCCAATACCATAGCAATAGATCAAGCCTTTCTAAATCTAAGGTCAATGTAACAGTATCGAAATTGCATTACAAAACCAGTAAATATATTCAAATTGTGCATACATCAATCCGATATACAAAGCAGTGCTTCTGCTCTGAGCAGGACTACCCTCATTATAGATGACAATCATAATAAATAAAAAATAAAGTCAGGAACACATCCACTACTTCATGTATTACCGTGTTCGCCGTGTTAAAACCTGTCGTACAACTGATGTGCCATACGTTCTGATTTGAGCCTTTGGTTTACACTTATGTACTGCTTACTTTTATTTGAAAAACTTTTTCAAATATGAGTTTCTTCTTTAGTAAACGTAGGGACATAACACATCTATTCACAATTATCCAACCGAGGCAGAGGTCAATCTGTATATACAAAGCAGGCAAACGTCAGTTACTAAATTTATACACTGATGACGTGAAAGCCTTTGTAACGCCTTTACAAATTCGCCTGTTTTAAGTAACGTTTGTTGGTTATGACACGTACATTGAATATGGGAACTGTTCAATTGATATTCTCGCTAAATCGAACCTACTATAACGGTTTCTATTTACAAGGAAATCACATAACGTCACCGCATTATGAAGTCCTGGCCTAGCTAAGTTCTTACTTGGATGAAGTACTAGTTTCTAATTTGTACCCCGTACATAATCTTACCGCTTGTCGACGAGCCACACGACAGTTACTCAACCATCGGCATGTACATTAACCTTGATAGAAAATGTCAATGCGGAATCGCGCAAAACAACGTACACTAACCATTGTGACCCCTTGTCCCTATTGACACTCGACTCTAACGGTTCGCCTTGAACGTATATGATTCCACAACAACTGAAGCCATGCACTTATAGCTACCACGTTCCTTTTGAGGTTACCCGAAAAATGAAACTTAGCTAAGTGGTACATTTCTCGATGTTTATCGCAATGTCCAATTAAAATAATGTCATTTAGAGTACTTTCTTTTAAACAGTCGAACTGCAGCTGGAACACACGCAGCTAATCAGGACTGTACACAAATGTACATTGACACGAACAGCAGATCACAGGACTCGTTTCTTAGCAACACAAATCTCATTGCCGTTTATGCTCGTAAACAAGGGCGTATGATATGATAGGAGTGAAAATCGTACACAATACGATAGCAATAGCCTTTTCTAAATCTAAGGTAAATGTGACAGTATCATAATTCAAATTACAAAACCAGTAAATAGCTCTAAATTTACTACAATAAAATATCACTGTAAAGACACAAATCTGTGACCAATGTTCTAAATACATCCATGGATAAGTTATTATAAGTTATCCATAATAAATTATCCATTATAAGTTATCCATGATAAGTTACTGTCATAACATATATGGTTCCATAAATAGTTTTGCTCTTCGCTTTTGTCTAAAATTCCCAGTCAGTTTTTCGTTATTTATTGACTTCAACTTTCTTCCCTAACTTCAACTTTTCTATCTCAATTTTGATTTTACACCAGCATGTCATCTTTATGTGTCAAAGTTCGACTACTTTGGTATCAAAATTTCTACCCAATTTCTACATTCTGCAAATATTTTTGTTTAAGCTTGTCATATATAGAATGTCATATATAGAAATGTTCATTTCTTCGTTGTTTCGCTACTTTTATAACTTTTTATTTTATTAGCCTCTTACCTGTTTTCAATCTCTCCTGCGTCTGCAACCACGAGGTACAATAAAACCGAACCGGTTCAATTTTGACTATTAACCGGTTATTTATTTTAGTGTCAACAGGTTACTTATTGTTCATGCAGATATGTCATTAATGTGATCAACAATCGCCTTGGAAACGTTTATTGTTTTACTATTTGTACAATACAGGACTGTGTGTCATGCTGGAGATCTATTTGATGATCTCAGTAATGAATCCAACATAAATAGTGTTAAATATACAGTACTTTATTTGTTAAACAATCCCCCAGCAAAGATTGTAAACGTTCGTGTATTTTTCACGTGATGTCATCTTCTAATGAAATTGGTTAGATGATGACGTCACGCTGGTAACTGACGATGATTGTTAGTCAGGGATAATTCGTGATTCAATGTGCAGAGGATATGTCACGTGACCGAGGTAAATTATAATCTTGAAAAACTGGTTAAATTCGTTTAAATTGTGTACCTCGACGCCTCGATCTTTACTCTAGCAATGTACTATTAAAGAAAATTGTAGGCATAAATTACAGTAGATACCTTTTTATATTACACACGCTCAAAACTAAAATTATGGCAATATCATCAAGGTGCTGAATGTGTACTGTTAATGCAGCAATCAACTTGTAGTACTAACTCTTAGTGCGGCTGAATAGACACAAATATATGAAATGATATTTTAAAAATGGTACTTACAGCAGTCTCAAAAGAAACCCATTAATGAAGCAATTAAACAAAACAATCCTCAAATTTTGTAATCACAAATATGCCTTTACCTGTTTCACGAAAAGGTCATTGAACACTTTCTTGTTTGCTAATTCTTCACACACGACTACAATGTATGTTGAGAGACATTAGTTGAGGTAGTTTATTGTACGGAACTTTGGAATGTGTGGCAGAAACTTCTCAAACACTGATTGGAGCTTACTAACTGCAATGTAGGCTGAAAAACATTGGTTGAGGTAGTTTATAGTACAGAACTATGACATGTGTGGCAGAAACTTCTCAAACAAAGATTGCAGCTTAATGCCTGCAATGTATGGTGAGAGACATTGGTTGAGGTAGTTTAGAGGACAGAACTATGGAATGTGTGGCAGAAACTTCTCAAACAAAGATTGCAGCTTAATGCCTGCAATGTATGGTGAGAGACATTGGTTGAGGTAGTTTATAGCACAGAACTATGAAATATGTGGCAGAAACTTCTCATACAATGATTGCAGCTTTAACTATTTAATGTTTTTGCAGCTTTAACTGTTTACTGTTTGAAGTAATTACTGTATATAATCAGATGGAATATATTAATCTAAACGGCTAGAAAGAGATATGGTAATAAAGTTGGCACTATATTATTCTGGCAATCTTTCAATATTTGTTATTCCCTGCTCACTCATTAATATTCAAAGGACCTTTACAAAAAACGATAGAGATCATCTACTACCTATGACCAGCACATGTACCAAGTATAACTTTAAACTAACTTATGCACAAATGCTTTATCTAGCAGATTTAACTCTGGTGTCACCAATCATTCATATTTAGTGACGTGATGGCATTCACAATACCTGCATATACTCCTTACCAAATATGAAGCAGATCATGCTCACAGCTGCAAAGAATAATGATCTGCCCAGAACTTGATGAAAAAGGGGGGAGCACTCATTGGTCAAACACCAGACCCTACCAGAGGTAAAGTAAGCCTCTAGTATATGACCAGAGTGATAGCACATCAGTGGAACAGTCCTCCCTGAAAGTGTGCACTATATTTTTTACGCAATGGTGATCAGTGTGGATTAAGGTTGTTTAGTGTAGGGAACATGTCCAGTAATTGAGAAGACCTAGCTGTGTAGGTCTGGATTTAAAGCTTGCAGAAACTAAACTTACAATAACTTTATTCACGTTAAAGACATTTTGCTTCCAGCATATTTAAGTGTATAACATATGGTAAAGCTAATACAGGGTATTTTTACAAACTTAGTAGCCGGGTAAGTTCCGTATGCACATAATACTTTAAACTTGAACAATTGAAACCACTCATGCGAATTTGTTGCCACAAAGAAACAATAATTTGTAATAGAGAAGTATAGACACAGTGACGTCAGACGGAATAATTGTATCATGGCAACCGTTACGGAGTTTAAGCACTTTATAATTGTTTTTGCTGTAATAATATACGCTTCGAAGAAAAGTAGATTTTGTTGTTCAAGGCATAGTCCATGATATGTTTTATAATATGTTGATGGGAGGGGACTGGGGTACAATTCTATTGCCTGGCTATCAGGTCTTGCACTATCTCCACCTTCCTTAATACCTTCATTGATTAGTACAATATATTAACTGTATATACTTTCAAGGTACTTGTACCAGTACATGGGTTCTAGTTGTTGATAGGTGTCTTACCAAACAAAATACATGTAAACTATATAATGTACGGTAGACGGGATGGAGGAGGTACGTTGGTCCTCGTAGGGACCTGTGATTCGTTATTTTATGTTTATTCGTTAAGTTCCTAGACACAATTGCTCAAATTAAACCTCTCTATTCCGCAACGGGAATGTGAACGGGCTATGTGTATAGAGCAATAAATGATGGCAATTATTGCATGTAGATTACATAAACAAAGAAGAAAGTGAACCAGATAGGTGAGTTCAAAATCAACAAGAAAAGGAAATAACACATACACAAGCTCACCCAAAATGAAATAACTTGAATACAAATTGACACTAAATGAAGTCCAGCGTGTCTGTGTGTGTGTGTGTGTGTGTAGGAGGGGGGGGTGGTGGATTCCCTCTTTGTCACCAGGTCCTGCACTATACCCACCTCCCTTAGTTCCTACATTGATTACAACAATCTATTAGCCTTATTTACTTACCTAATCAGGTTTTAATTGAATTTCCTTTGTTCTGGTGTAAATATCATTGACTCAATGACCTCTAGTTTCAATAACATGGAAATCCTTCATGTTATTTTAATCCTTGGTTATTGGTTCCGGTATCGAATGGTCCTGGAATGGGAGGTTGTGTCCAACTGTTTGGTTGAGGAAGTGTTGATTAATAAACAATGCCATAGTATTAGATCAAGCTTTCCTAAGTCTAAGGTGAATGTGACAGTATCGGAATTCCATTACAAAACCAGTCAATATGTCCAAACTGTGCAGACATCAATCCGATATATAAAGCTATTTTTAGGAACACATCCACTACTTCATATTTTACGTGATCGCCGTGTTAAAAACTGTAGTACAACTAATGCGCCATACGTTCTGATTTGATTATTTGGTTACACTCATATTCTGTGTACTTTTATTTAAGCAATCTTTTTTTCAGATATGAGTCATTCCTTCAGTAAACGTTAGGAACATAACAAATATATTCATAATTATCCAACCGAGTCGGAGGTCACACTACATATACAATAGCAGGGATACGTCAGTTACTAAATTTATACACCGATAACGTGAAAGCCTTTGTAACGCTTTTGCGAATTGTCCTGCTTAAGTAACGCTTAAGTGACTTCTTAAAAATGGCCCTAGGCTACATACTTTTTTTCTTCTATTATTTTATCGCCATAGGTAAATAGATTGATCACCGAAGATTGAATTTGAATACATAATTTAAATCAGAGGAACAATTAAGTCGGTTCCTCTGTTAGCTGTTGTTTTAAGATTTGCTTATTTCTTCTCCAATCCGATCGATATTTTAGGAAATGTTATAGTCTAAGCATTGTTTGTTTCTTCCGTTGGTAAAGATATGAATATTCTCCTAGATTCGCTGAGGAGGTTTACAGAATAAACGTTTGAAATTTAACACAATTATTCCATATTAATATTAAACCAGCAGCTGTACGTAAAGTTCCTGTTTTTCATGATCTGAGTGATTTTCCACAGCTACTATTTGACTGTTTACATCAGTGTAATTTATAAGACATTTTTGTAATAAAGGTTAAAGAAAATCATGAGCAAGTCCAAGTTTATTAATGATGGGTTATACTCTGCTTATCGATGTGAACCTAGTCTATAGGCCTATAAGAAGTAATTTGTTCTGTTTGTTGAAGAATTGATCAAATAGAATTATATAAAGCAAAACTGAAGAAATAGCCAAGTACATGTATCCTAGTACCAAGTACTTCCGAAAAATGAGGTTCCTAGTACCAGGTATCATATAGTCCGATGATTACTTTGTAGGATCCGAGTACCTATTTCGGAGTACAGTATTTAAGAAGCCGAGTACCGAGTACGAATTATACTATTTCATACAAGTACATTTGGTTTTTGAAATATACAAAAACCTAATATTTATAACTGCTCCCGGTGGTGATTATAAGTAAATGATATAAACCGGTCGAATATGAACCCATTGTTCGTGTCTTGTTATTGTTTGACAAATTTTCAAATTTTAAATGTCTTAAAATGATGGATTAATAGGGGTCCAAGTGTAATGGTAATATTACAAACATGCTATAAATTGGTATATGTTAGAAACATACATTACTTATGCTTTCTTTGTACATCCTATATGTACTGTTCGTGATAATATGCTCGGCTATTCCCATTACATACACAAACCAAAAGACCTTGGCAATACCTAATCTCTCCCAAAATTGAATAATACAGATACCGATACTGTCAAACTTCTTTAAATCGTAGTTACTAATGAGAAACTGATTAAAGTAATGTAAACCTCACGTACTAATGATGAACTGATTAAAGTAATTTAAACCGTTCATACTAACGAGGAACTGATTGAAGTAATGTAAACCTTACGTACTAATAATGAACTGATTAAAGTAATTTAACTTGAAACGCAAGTGAAATCTATTGTTTTTCAATCGGACATAAAAAGACAAAACAAGACAAAACAAGACCAAACTGATCAGCAATTTATTGAACATTTATTTTATTTTATGATTAGGATCAACTTATTCGCAAACTGCTACTTTGAACTGTGATCATTTAGTACTAATGAACGATATTTTAACGCTTCTTTTTATCTTTTTTTTCAAGGAAAACACAGATCGTGAGTGGTGGGAGTAGATCACTAAGTTACTTCCACATATTTATGATAAAAGTCTGACTAAAGAAGGAAAGACCAGCTCCGTTCCAAGAGGCTCTCGAACACTTTCATTTTCGAGGGCGCTAGACCTTTTCTTGCGTGATGGTCACGTTATCAGTTCTCTTTATTGTCATGCAAATTTGAATTTGAATTAAATATGAAGTTATTATGGCAATTGTCAAGATTTATCAAAGTTTATTTTTAGAAATGTCAGCAATTCATCCTTTCTTGCGGTTACTATAGTCCATTTCAAAGATGTAAATCGTTATTTAAATATTATTTAGTATCACCATCACCATCACCATCATCATCATCATAGCACTAAATTCTGCTAACTTGAATTGCCATAAAATTAAAGAATTCATCTACTAAAAATCACTGTTTATGGGGAATTTTGGACAAGTTTCATTTGAACTTTCTAGCTGATTCTAGCGGATATCGTTGTGATGGAGACACTATCTAGTCTCAGCATTGATATATTTATCAAGACAAACGGGTTACCGACGGATACATTTATTTGTACTTGAATCAGCGTTTTAGTTGATTTTTATAATTGTTGGTTGATACTAAACGCTCATTGCAATGTATAAGTCATACATTTGAATAGACAAGTTAGCATTTAGAATAAAGATACAGATACCGAAAATTAAAACAAAGTCATATGATTGTTTTACAAAAGGTGCCCCCAACAAATCGTGCCTCCCCAGGTGCCCCCCATATGCGATTTGTAGTGTTAAAAAAATACTCAAAAATAAACTTTTTTAACAAAGGACGAAACGTATTATGTTCATTGGTAAAACTTCTTTCCACCGACCATCACAATAATCAGTTGTTTTCTCACTAACAAGGTCACAGAGGCCCCGGCGTGATTCGCTAGTGCTTAAACTTTACTACAACTCTGCATTAATATCAATTTTCAACACTTTTATTTAAAACATTATCAAAGCAAAAGCGTTCATTTCCATTTTTTTTTAAACTCTTTTAACCGCCTCTATTCAAAACATAAATATCGGACATAGCCCGAAAATTCTTGAACATTAAAAAGGTAATTCAAGTTTCAAAATATAGTCCCAGATTGCATCTAAGGACCTTTAATTAATCTTTTTTTTTAAACCTTCCCCTTAGACCCCTCCCCCAGGACGGCATTCACAAATAAACATTGTGCCCCCTAATAAAGTTCTGTGCCCTCCCTGTGCCCCACCCTCCCAGATTGAAATGTCTGGCGACGCCACTGCCTATACGGAGGCAAAAGCATGCCGGGAAGAATAGTAGCGCTTTTAATATCGTTATATCTGAGGAAATCGATATTTAGTCTCCAAATTTTGTAATCATATAGCCTTATGATGTTTTCAATGTTGGCCCCAAATCGTGACTTTTTTCGATTCTTGCCAGAATCACACATAGGTATAAGGGCAACCTTCTGATCATATACCAGGGGTAATATCTTTATTATAGGAGACTAACATTACGATACTCATATGTTTAAATTGATGTTCTATCTAATTTTACTGGAGGAGGTAAGGGAGGGGTGAAGCGCTAAATGTGTTGGTTTTTGGAACAAACCATGTTTTCTAATCCCCTACCCGCATGAATCGTGGAAAAAATTAAATCTTGTGTACTTAACTATATGCCTTTGGTTAACTAGGAATTTAACCAAAATTGATTTATAGCAAGATCAATCAAAGTGAATATTGAAGTAAAGTCTATAAATATATGAATATTGCACGAGTTTTGTTCTAATTACCATGTTTCCCTTTGACCTGAATAAACTTATAGCAAACCAAATGTGACTGGAAAAAAAAGAAGGGAAAAGCCAAAATATTAATTTGCTCATCTTTGGTAGGTTTCACATTTTCCACTGAGCACACGTTTGTGTTGATAAATACATTTAAATTTGAAAGCAGTCCCGACTGAACGTTTTCACAAGGCCTGTTCAAGATATCGTAACTATTCATACCTTTAGTTATAAATTTGATTTTAGCCCGAATACAGCATTTTTATAAGGCGTGATTTTTCTAATTCTTGAACAATATCTCGACTTATTGGAATTCTTAGTTATAATGAATAGTAACCATATTATCGCTGGTATACTACAATCAGAGGGTCGCCACAATCCCTTTACACGAGTTCGGTAAGAATTTAAAAAGTCGTGATTTTTGTTAACGTGACTTCTTCAGTTGCCAGTGGAAAATATAAAATGATTTTCTTACAATATGAGTATAATAGGCAATTAAATGTATTATTCTTCATCATTGTAGAGTAACTACTTTTGGTGATCATTTAACTCAACTACTGTACTGAGTTGACTTGGGCTAATGATTCATATTTAACAGATATGACTAATGTGTTGATGTGAGTTTACATTCAATTGTGTCTGATTTGATCTGTATGAAGAAATATTTCCAAACAGATTCATGCAGTTAGTAGCTTGCTCGCTTCTTAACTATCTGGTGGTTGCATAAGTCCCAAGTACCACTAGCAAATTAAAAACAATGTGAACATACATTTCCTGGAGTGAGTAAAAAACAACATCGTCTGCACCTATTAATAACACCTTACCGGTAGCTAGCTGCACATTGATGGTAGGAAGGAAGGTGAGGGAGGGAGGGGTGTTGGGGGGTTTGAAGGGTTGAGGGGAAGGATGCTTTAAGTTTTCTTTCAAGGAATTCACCACACCGGTAGCTTGCTGCACACTGTGTTGGTAGGAAGAAAGGTGTAGAGGGAGGCCGGGGGAGGCGGGGAGTATGAATGGTTGAAGGAAGGGTGCTTCAAGTTTCTTTTCAAGGAATTCACCACACATGCACTGTGTTATAGAGAGAGAGAGAGATGAATTTAAGAACTGAACGTACAAAGACAAAAGAGATACATCAACAATAAGTGTCTCTGCATATTCCCACATGTACCCGCTATCTACCAACACCTTCACACAAAGTATGATTTAATGCTGAAAATGTTTACATTTGGCCCTGTGACCTTATTAATATTCTTGAGATGAGCACCAAAATCAATAGGGCTCTTTTGCTCACTTTGGCGCATATATTCACCAAGTATGACTTCAATCCAACTTGTCGTTGTTCAGTTATCCTGTTTCAAGCTATTTTAGTGAAAATAAACTTAAGCCCCGCCCCTAATAAATATGCATAATATCAACTTTAACATATATTACCATGTACCACCACCTACCTACCAACACATTAATACCAAGTATGAATTAATTTGACTTTCGGTTGCGGGGTTATAATCATTTGGAGATTTTCCCGTTTGACCCTGTGACCTCATTGTTATTCATGAAATGAGCACCAAAATCAGTAGGGTTCTTCTACTCAGTATGACGCATATAGTTACCAAGTATGACTACAGTCCAACTTGTCTTTGTTTAGTTTCCGTGTTTACAAGCTATTTTAGTGAAAATCAACTTAAGCCCCACCCTCTAAGAAATATGCATAATATCAACTTGAACATATGTCACCATGTACCCGCTATCTACCAACATATTAATACTAGTATTATTATTATTCATGAAATGAGCTCCAAAATCAATAGGGTTATTCTACTAAGTATGGCACATCTATGTACCAAGTATGACCTCAATCCAACTTGCCATTGCTGAGTTCTCGTGTTTACGAGCTAAGGGCGTCACATACGCACACACACACAGAACATGGCAAAGTAACCTCGTCTTATAAACACAAGACTATAGTTTTAACAGGACAATCAGACACGCAGACAATCAGACACGCAGACAGGCAGACAATCAAACAGGCAGATAATCAGACGGGCAGACAATCAGACAGGCAGACAACCAGAGGGGCAGACAATCAGACAGGCAGACAATCAGACCAGCAAACAATGAGAAATGCAGACTATCAGAAACGCAGACAATCAGACAACCAGACAATCAGACACGCAGACAATCAGACAATCACCCAACCAGACAACCAGACACGCAGACAACCAGACAATCACACAACCAGACACGCAGCAACTAGACACACAGATAGACAGACACGCAGACAGTCAGACAATCAGACACGCAGACAATAAGACACACAGTCATTCAGTCACGCAGACCATTAGATACGCAGACAATCAGAAACGCAGACAATTAGACACGCAGACAAGCAGACAACCAGACAACCAGACACGTAGACAACCAGACACGTAGACAACCAGACAACCAGACACGCGGCAACCAGACACGCAGACAATCAGACACGCAGACAATCAGACATGCAGACAATCAGACACGCAGACAACCAGACACGTAGATAATCAGACACGTAGAGAACCAAACACGTAGACAATCAGGCACGCAGACAACCAGACACGCAGAAAACCAGACACGCAGACAATCATATGTATAGGATTAATCTATGGTTATATGTAGACTAAAATACTTATGAATAGTATTTAGCTATTAATATATGTGGCTTAGAATACTTACGAATATGATTAATAAATGAATATATGTTGCTTAGAATACTTACGAATAGGATTAATCTATGAATATCTGTGGCATAGAATACTTACGAATATCATAAAACTATGAATATCTGTGGCTTAGTAAACTTACGAATAGGATCAATCTATGAATATTTGTGACTTAGAATACTTAAGATTAAGATTAAACTATGATTATCTGTGGCTTAGATTAGAATACTTATGAATAGGATTAAACTATGAATTTCTGTGGCTTAGCATACTTACGAATAGGATTAATCTATGAATATATGTTGCTTATAATATTTACGAATAGAATTAGGAGTATTCTATGAATATTGTTGCTTAGGATACTTACGGATAGGATAAATCTATGAGTATATGTGGCTTAGATTACTAACGAATTGGATTAATCTATGAATATCTGTGGCTTAGAATACTTATAAATAGGATTAATCTATGAATATATGTGGCTTACAAAACTAACATAGTTAAACTTACTTATGAATATCTGATGAATACTTTACATTGTCGATCTATCTATGAATATATGGGGCTAAGAAAATATTGGAATCGTATGATCTATGAATATGTGTGGTTTACAAAACTTACATCACATATAGATTTATTTTTATGGATTTTAATGGATTTATTAATGAATATGTATGGCCTACATAGCAAATTAATATATTGAATATATGTTGCTGACAACAATTACCTAGCTAACTTGTGAACATCTATTGCTTAATTCACTTACGTGTTTTTATCTATGAATATCGGTAGCTTACAAGATCTACATTTTAGATGTATCTATGAATTTGTGGCCTACACCACTTACATAACAGCTGTATCTATCAATATATGTGGCCTACAATAATAACATATAATAGATGTTTCTATGAATATGTGGCCTACAACACTTACATAATAAATGTATATATGAATATATGCGGCCTACAATACTATACATATCATATATATATATATATCTACATCTATGAATATATGTGGCCTACAACACTAACATAACAGCTGTATCTATGAATATATGTGGCCTACAATATTAACATATAATATATATCTATGAATATATTTGTCCTACAATACTAACATATAATACATGTAGAGCCCTATTTATGAATATATTTAACATAACAGCTGTATCTATGAATGCATGTGGCCTACAACACTAACATAACATCTGTATCTATGAATATATGTGGCCTGCAACACTAACATAATAGATGTATCTATGAATATATGTGGCCTACAACACTAACATAACAGCTGTATCTATGAATATATGTGGCCTCCAACACTAACATAATAGATGTATCTATGAATATATGTGGCCTCCAACACTAACAAAACATATGTATCTATGAATATATGTGGCCTACAACACTAACATAACAGCTGTATCTATGAATATATGTGGCCTACAATATTAACATATAATATATATCTATGAATATATTTGTCCTACAATACTAACATATAATACATGTAGAGCCCTATTTATGAATATATTTAACATAACAGCTGTATCTATGAATGCATGTGGCCTACAACACTAACATAACAGCTGTATCTATGAATATGTGTGGCCTCCAACACTAACATAATAGATGTATCTATGAATATATGTGGCCTCCAACACTAACAAAACATATGTATCTATGAATATATGTGGCCTACAACACTAACATAACAGCTGTATCTATGAATATATGTGGCCTCCAACACTAACATAATAGATGTATCTATGAATATATGTGGCCTCCAACACTAACATAACATATGTATCTATGAATATCTGTGGCCTCCAACACTAACATAATATATGTATCTATGAATATCTGTGGTATCCAACACTAACAAAACATATGTATCTATGAATATATGTGGCCTACAACACTAACAAAACAGTTGTATCAATCAATTTATTCACTACAACAATAGAGCATTAATAAGCCTAAATTTGTATTTACATAAATACAAACAACTTGTGATAATTGGATAGCATACTGTATACTGACATCACTTAAAAGTGCACATAGCAAATTGACCTTGACTCGGTTCTATTTTCAGGATCGGTTGTAGCTGGTGTAACCGGTTCCAGAATGCCTCGGTATGGTCTTTCTTTGGCGATACCGTCAAAACCTCATCGAGAATGGAATCGACATCGGCAGGTATGGAACTGCCGTTCGGTATAGTGCGTTTGTACATATAAATACACTGGTTGTATTATCCCTGTCGTGGTCTTCCGTTCGCAATTATTTTGCACAAGTGCATAAGTTATATTCAAGTCATACTTTTCGGGAATGGAAGATAAGGTATGGTGGAATGCTAAGGGAATGTATGTGGTTGGAAAAGTAAAACCAAACGAGCTGATGTCTAGAACATTTCTTTGAGATATTTTTTCTAACGAGGCACGGTGTGGATAATTGGGTGAAACGCTTGTACTCAAGCGACTTACTTTCATGAAAGCAAAATTATATACTGTTTCGCTGAAAACTAGGTCTTTTAATGAATGAGATATTTCAAAACAATATTTTTACTGAACTATAAATGAAAGTGTAATGTCATGGTAGCGCCTTCAGCTTCATAATAATGTTTACCCAAATAAATCTTTACAAACGTGCGCTTGCTGTAAAAACAAAATTGAAAGGTGTTGTACAGCAAAATCGTACATTTGTACTTTTTGCAATAATCGATGAAGATACAAGTGAGCTACGAGGCAAAAGAAATAATGGGTACTTTCGTGGTCTTCAATTTTGAAGAACGTAGAGAGAACGTAGATGCATGCGCTAAATATTGTTCTCTCTTAAAGGAGAATGAAATGTCATATTTCTTTTAATCGCTGGTTTGAGTTGATCAACTTATCCGCGAGATAAGTTATGGGAATTTGTAATGAGAATAGAATTAAGAAATTAAGCACGTGTTGTAGTGATTAAATTTGTTTAATTTCCCATTGTAATTAGATACTTAAAAATTGTTTAAATAAGTCCGAGTTTTAAGTACACTTTTTTTCATCGATAGAATAAATGGCTTATCTTGACTATGCGTAGTAAGTTTGAAATTACAAATAATTATTTATTATTACGTTTGGATTTGTAATTCATAACGCTTTTTTTCATATCCGTTGAATAAATGGTTTAAATGGGTCTCAAATGGGGTCTCAATGAACATCAATAAAATTGTTTGAGTGCGACTTCTTCCAGTGTTAATAAGACGATCCGGGACATTTAGTATAGAAAAAGTGTACTCACGGTTTTTCTTCTTCATCTGTTTCCTTCCTTCCCCTCGGTCCCCTTACTGTCCCTAGATACTTACCACGGACCAGCGAAGTAAAAGATCAGTCGATCACCACGATTGACAAATAGAATCCGACACAACTTAGATTGGAAATAAAGATATCCCTTGAAAGTATCCAGGTCAAGTGAATTCAAAATGGCGCCGTTTGATTGTATGGTTCGGTACGGCGTATAGGCAGAGAGCCTCCTGATCCGGGGCAGAGGGTTGCCACAAGCAGTTCATTGATCTACGCAGGTTTCGTTATGAGTTCAATCACTCTGAGAACGCAAGAAAATCTCGTATTTAGTTCCAAAAATCCTGAATTTAGTTCAGAAAGTCATAAATTTAGTTCCGAAAATCCTGAATTTTGTTCCGATATCCTGTATTTAGTTCCGATATCCTGTATTTAGTTCCAAAAATAATCCTGTATTTAGTTCCGAAATTCCTGAATTTAGTTCCGAAATCCTGTATTTAGTTCCGAAATTCCTGAATTTAGTTCCGAAATTCCTGAATTTAGTTCCGAAAATCCTGTATTTAGTTCCGAAATTCCTGAATTTAGTTCCGAAGTTCTTGAATTTAGTTCCAAAAATGTTGAATATCGTTCCAAAAACTTTGTATTTAGTTCCAAAAAAATCCTGAATTTTGTTCCGATATCCTGTATTTAGTTCCAAAAATAATCCTGTATTTAGTTCCAAAATTCCTGAATTTAGTTCCGAAATCCTGTATTTAGTTCCGAAATTCCTGAATTTAGTTCCGAAATTCCTGAATTTAGTTCCGAAATTCCTGAATTTAGTTCCGAAAATCCTGAATTTAGTTCCGAAGTTCTTGAATTTAGTTCCAAAAATGTTGAATATCGTTCCAAAAACTTTGTATTTAGTTCCAAAAAAATCCTGTATTTAGTTCCGAAAATCCTGTTTTTAATTCCTTTACGGATCCAATTAGCCTCCGAGAACGTAAGCAAGTCCTGTATTTACTTCCGAATTACGGTAATGTGGGTATCGAAAAACATGATATATTGCCGAAACGGCGAAATCTCCGGTATGTCGCATTTTTTAGAATCATACGCTCCATATTGTTACAAGAGTTGGAATTGTTCGCATTGACTTATACCAGACTAAATTCTCCAGCAGCTTGCTCATGTGGAATAAACGCGAGTTATTCCGGTTGTATTATCTGCCAATGATAAGATATATAATATTGTTGTACTGGAAACCGCGATAAGGAAAATTTTTCCATAAATATTGATGGTACTGTGGAGAAGATAATCCATTCCGAAGTGTGCAAATTAAGTTACTATTTAAGAAAGGTCACCCAAAATAGCGCCTGTGTAACAAACAACTTGTTCCACTCTAAACCCCAGTCCCATTGAAGGGATAGTGGTGAAGTTAACGTCTGCTTATAAATGCTATATACTGAAAGCCCACGTACAGTGTACACAGACAGGCCTGCACGTGTAGGTCTATACAGTGCATCGATAGATATGATAAACCAGTCTTTATCTTTTCCGCATGGGAGTATAGATGTTAATTTAAATAACAAAAGGTCAGTTAAATTCCTGCATACTTTGATGAATAGCTGATGAACGATAAGCCGGTAACGACATTCGTGATTATCTGGATTAAGGTATACTTACCCTGCCTGATCTAGCCTTGATGCGATTAATCCGACCACTGAAAAACAGAAACACAAAGAGTAAAGCCTCTTACAACAGTTTGGATGAAAGTATCATGCAAACTGAACGAATACCCAAGTTTCGACGCCAAGGAAAAGAGGACAAAAAAACAAAATGATTCAGCTTTATATTGGCTATGTTGTATTTACACTAATTAATTGTGAGCGGTAAACAAACTAACTTTCCCGTACCATTATGAATTTCCCGGCACACTTTATTCATCTCGTATGATAACGATCGAGTTATATCTTCTGAATTTCTTGCACAGATTTAAAATAGATTAGTCTTATATTACATACATTTGATCAGAATTATTTAGTTGGATTTGCCTCTGACGTCCAGTTATGGAAAGATATGACTGTAAGACCGACAATGCCTGTGTGGTGACGTCACACATTTTCAAGTGAGATATTTTGACTTCGAATTTATTGGGAACAATCAAATATATTTATTAAATCTATTGAGATTGGTTAATACTAAATGAAAGTTTAATTGAAACTTACGGATGCGGTTAAAATAGAATAGATTAATTCCCGTACATATCTTTTTTTGTTTTCTCCTTTCAGGGAACAGGATTTCAGAAGACGTTTTGGTGGCTACTATATATAGGTCATGTTTGGGAAGCAGACAACAAGCTGCAATTAAATTATAATGATGAATAAGCCTACACGGAACACAACAAATTATTTACCTCTGATCTCTCTCCTCTGGAAGACAAAGAAATTTCGCATTTCGTCACAATGACGTCATTAGCACAAACGGGTGTACCGTATGGACTATCTTTCACTTATAAAGTGACGCTTTAGTCATTTACGTATTTATGTGAATCGTGTGTAGTCTCATAATTCACACCATGTACTATATTGGCTGATGTTTATATATGTGGATTTTTCCATTTAAATGGAGAACTGTTGAGATTTATCATTTAAACAAATCTGGAATAGCCTTCCTCATATCAAATTGTTTTACTAGACTGTGTTTACTAGTTTGTACCATAAGTGGAATAGCATATCAAGTTGACTGTTTCTTGGTCCCAAAGGTTTGTGATTATCCGGCAGTTTTAATCATTTATTGATGATCTTCCAAGTCCTGATAACTGCCAGGATTCATAATAATATTTGTGAAAATCGTGGTCATTCCTCTATACGTGTGTGTGTCTGCCGTGAAGGTATTACAGGCTGATTAGCAGTGCCGGATTACCTGATAAGAAGATGAGGCGAGGACCAAAGCGACCGGAGTTTCCCAGGCCAATTGTCTCAAGGTCAAGAGGGCCTTAGGTCCTTCTTCGTGAATAATACTCCACAAGATATAGCAAGTTTCTATTTTGGGGTTGTGCCTGCCAAAAGCGGTGGATGGGGCAAGCATGTGTGGTCTATAGGATATAGAAAGGTGAAACGTTTGTTCTCATGAGGTAAAAGCTGTACATTTATCATAGAAAGACAATTATAGCTTGAAACGTATTGTTGTTATGTCATGGAGGGACAACTTAAACTTTAACCTCAGTATTGCCTCTCTTCTTTTCATACGTACGTATTATGTGAGTTGCATGCTTCACTCCTCTGTAAGCCCCCGAATGCCCCTGATGTATGTATTTGTTTGTTGTGGTGGTGGTTTTGCCGGGCAACGATTTTAAGTTGAGCGTTGTTATTATTATTTAGGCTGTAATTAATGTCGATCTTACTCTGTATTTTGTGGTTTAACTTTAACAAATGTTATTTGTTATGTTTCTTCCTTTTGTGCATTGTATATATAAGGGGATATCATATTCTGTAATATGTTATGATTGATTTGTGCAAATTCATGTGTTTTGTTATTTTTACTATATAGCTTTCACCGTGGTTCACTCACTCCACGTGTGCGAAATAAAAGGGTTAATCTTTGTTTAATATTTTTTGAAAACGCCGCCTACATGTTTAGCTTCACTGAGCGTCGTTTCGGTGATATTTACCATTGAGCTCCAATCTGGTGACCCTACATGCTGTACCTCAAATAGTTTGGTCAACCAAACAGAGGTTGCTATATTTAGACCATGGGTTCCCTAACTGGGGTGCATGAACACCCAGGTGGTGCGTGAGTTCATGCCAGGGGGTTCGTGAGACGTTTCTAAAAGTCAAAACTAGAGTACTTGTTGTTGAGCTAACACCTGCATATAATTTAGTAATGTACAGAAGTCGTACCTATCGACAAAATCTTTTCGCGTTCCATACGCATATGTTGCTTAGGTAGTACTGTACCATGCATGTGATACTTGATCTTTTACGAAGCACTGTTATGCGTATTATAGTTTAATAATGACTCAGATCTTGTCTCGAAAAGTTGGGGAACGTGGACAACTCTGACATCCACAGGGGGTTCGTGGGGGGGGGGGATAAAGTTAGGGAAACCCTGTCATAGACACTTGTTTTTATTTTTATTATAAGTATCCCACATTGCAGGTTACACCTTGGTTACCAAGCACTCATTGTACAGGGCATGTGATCAATGCTGTTAAATTAACCTAAACGGACAGAAGGGAATTTAGACTTGATGAACTTCTTCGACACAACGCGACATCAAATTTGTCATGTAATGTCTGTGCATAGCATATATATTTACAATTATTTCGTACAAAACATCCAATAGCATGAGGCAACGACATCGCATCAGTTCTTGTGTACTACCTCCACAAACCAGTGCATATGATCAACAGTTAGATATAGGAAGGTACACATATAGACTGACAGAGTGCGTGGTCGAACCACGGTTTAACACATCCATGATCGAAGCACTGTGGTAATTAGGAGAACAATTCTTTGTTGAGAGTTAAATCGGTGACTACTTACATCAATTAACAATATATTGCAAGATTCCATTTCCCTGCTCTTACGTATTGTTTCAGTTTGTTAGAAGAATAACGAATTATGTGATAAGAATGCGGAGAGGGGGGATAGATAGTTATGCTATCGTTAGGCTAGAATAGGCCCAGTTAAGGAAGATGGTCCTATCCGTCTGGAAACCGGCGCGCCGTCAGTTGCGAGGCGTAAAATGTGCTACAGGTTTAAGGTGCCGAAAGCGCCAATATCCTCAAGTCGAGAAAGGCCGTAGTTTTGTCCGGTGGGCCAAAAGGGCCTCTTGTTTCAAGGCCCCAGTGCCGACGGTTGGATTACCGGTAGCAATTTATGCCCAATCTCACCCTTATTAAGTGCCATACGCCGTAAACCACTGTATTTATATCTACGTTTACAGTGTGCATTTCATTTTTATCGAGGTTGATATGAAGTGGGACCGAGTGGAGGTATAATGTAGAGATAATCTTTATATACGTGGTACATCTAAATGCAAACGCTTCTGCATGTGCTCTGGTTATGCACTCTTGTGGATCAACGTGGATGAAAAGAGTCATGCACAGTATGAGTTTGTAAATTAAAATAATGTTATATTCATTATAAATTAATTGATAACCAACATAACAAGCAGATCATTTTCCGCAATTATAATTCATTTCATTCTAACAGAAAATAACAATAAAAGTTCATATTGAGTATCGCAAACGACCCTTTACATCGAAAACCCTCTTTCATATTGAAACGGGGGTAGCATTTTGTTAACCATCAGCTCCTTGAAGGACCAACACAGGAAACCTTAAACACAAAATGTCGATTATTTCTCAAACGCGCTAATTCCTATTACCCATGCTGCATATTTATTTTTCATTTTCAACATCGTTTTCCTTTTGTTATGAATTCATATTTTTAATTGCATTGAAATGCATACATGCTTTTTTGGTCAGGTTTATAATTAAGCTTATCATAACAATATGTGGAGTCTGTATGAACAAGTACATTGACAAATCATTTGTAAATGACAAAGCACTAAATAAAAGTAGCAGCATCAACATTGATTTCTGTTTCATAAGTAAATGTTTTCCATCCGAATGATTTTGTATATTGTATGATTTAAAGTATGAATTAAAGTATGAATTAAAGTATGAATAAACTATTTTCCTTTCGAAAAGAAAAATAAGATGATGTATTTTTCCTCTTTAGATGGAGATTATAACTTTTGGTGAAATTTGTAGATGTATTCACAGGCATATAGAAGACAATTAGAAGGCATTTAGAGTCAGAATGTGCTGTCATTAAAAGACTCAAAATGTAATAAAAACAGTTTTATTAAATGACCCCTCCTCTCCCCCTCCCCTCGACCATGAGGTGATTTCTGTTACTTTCCCCCTTCAACGAAACCTAAAACCTCTTAGTTGTTACAGTGTTGTTACAATGAAAGTGGTAGTACTACTTAGTCTAACACACAGCGCATAATGTCAGTTACTCAGATGCAACACAAAACTCAATATAGGCCTTCAACAAACTTTGGATGGCCTCAAATAAAATGCTACGATGCATTACACATTTGCCAAGGACAAATGGTGTTGAATGCCATCCGTATGTGATCTTTTGCTCAAAACGACTTTAGGAACATGTTTTCCTTCAGTTATTATAATATATTAATACAAAAAGTGTATAAACTGTAACATAAAGGTATGTACTTAGGAGCACGACGTCGCCATCACTATAACCTTAAAGGAGCATTACAGAGGTATTAGCATACTTTAAAAGTGAATATCTCAAACTAGAAAAGCTATAGAAACAATGCTTGTGCATCTTATCGTTTACTTTAATCAAAAATACAAATTATAGTAGGAACAATGAGATTAGGCAAAGTTGTTATGACTTCAAACTTAAAGTAAACAAACTTAACATTTAATAAAAATAAACACAATTTGAGAAAAGTTTCTTGACTTGATTAATCGGTTAAAATCCCGCTGATTATTAGCAGTTAACGATTGTGTGTGCGTGTTTGTGCGCGTGTGTGTTCAAAGCATGTTTTATACGTTGATTTGTAAAGTTCTATATATGCTTTTGCGTTATTAGGACCAACCTGTACGCAATAATATTACAATCACAAATTATAGTTATTCACAATGACGCATATAGAAAAAATCAAATTATAACACAAGTTTTGAACACCCACAAAAAACAAAAAAACACACAAGAACAAAATATAAAATAATCGAAAGCAAGAAAAATAGCAATATCAACAAACAAAACCAAACACACCCATACACACACACACACACAATACCCATGTAAATTTGCTGCATGCTCGGTGCCCTTTAGTTAAGAAATGTGAAGCGATTTTGCTATTGAAATTGGATAAAATTTTCTCATAGAGACTTGGCCTAAGATTAATGAACCCCATGGATAGTTAATGGGTATCTCAACTTAATGATTTAACGTATACCATGATTATTATCGAAGGAATAAAGTGCAAAAAGCACACTGTTGTCAGTGAAAAGAAGACTCAACATGTATAGCAGACTTGTACTAGCGCTATTCTGCAAAATTCTGTCGGTTTCTTTTTACCGGTGGTTATAGAAAACTCGCACCACCTCAAAGTTGATTAATTTTGAGTTCATTACATAGCGAGCGGCCTGGGTAGGGGGTGCATAAGGACCGGCACAGTACATGATCTTGTCCATGGGGCTTACAATGCTGTTAAGACGGGTGGGTTTGACTGAAGTTGCCTATTTTCTTAAGTCTTTGTAATAATCTGGTTTCACATAGTTTGAATAGTTTGGTAGGTCAACGAGGAACCGGTTGCCATGTATCCCGATATGCTTTGCGTCGTGTTCGTGCATCAAGACGAAGAGGCTGTTGACAGAGAAAATAAGAGAGCGCGTTATAACATGGAAACTCTTTTATTGTAACTATACAACTGGCGAAAATATTAACAGAGAACGAGTTTCATGGGGAGTCTATTTGGGTGTTCCAGTACCTTACAAAGGGGCAATAATTTAGGCACACATGTACGCGCCTATTTACTCCCTCCCTTGAAAAGGATTGGGGAGGGGGGGGGGGATGGATGGATAGGGAGAGACGGGCGTCTATAGTACTCCCTCCCTTGAAGAGGAGTGGGTCGGGATGGTGTATGAGTAGGGAGAGACGCGGGAGAAAGAGATCCGAAATTTTTATATTTTGAGGGTATTGTTTATGATTATTAAGTTCAGGTATTTTGAATTGTTCAATGACAATAAACAAGTTTCATGCTCATACATTTTGCTTTCCAGTCCTTACCAATTTCTAAGTATGTCCAACTCGTTCACACCGAATTCAAACATTTTGTTACCGACAGCTAGGGTGTTCTTTGGATCAAGAAAGTTGTTGGTGCCATGCAATTCAAAGAACCCCCACGATTTGCTTGGATCTCCCGCCCGACACATCAACTTCCCACTTCTCATCTCTGAGGAGGAAACAAACAATATGTCATGCAGATCAATCTGTCACTGCAAATAGTTTAACTTTCGTCATGTTTATAATCAACTGTTAATTTGATTTGGTTTGATTCAAAAACAAAAATATACATACAATACAATTCAATAACACATGTGATAGTAACATCATAAACAAATCGACATACAGCAATACGGTATCTGAATGGTAGAGGAAACCAAAAATAAGCATAGCTTTTCTGGTTTGGCTCCCGTATACAATAAATATTAATGACATGTTTAATCGTGTATAAGCAAAAACTAAACAAAGGAGATAATTAAATAAACAAAAACAGAAAAAAAAAAGTTCGAAATAGCAAACGTTTATGATATAATAATGAAATAATGAAATAAACAAAAACAAAAAACAAAACAAAAAGTTCGAAATAACAAACGTTTATGATATAATAATGAGATAATTAATTAGGTTGAGAGTTTAAAGATAATATTTGAGTGCACACTTAAATGAGTACAAAGAAGCTTTTGACCGAATAGAATGTGGGAGACTGTTCCAGAAGACTGCACCTGAATAATGTACTTGGGATTGCCTTAACCTATAGTACAGGATTACGTGATACGAAGTAAGTTACTACTTATACGAGTATTATGATTATGCAGACTAGAATTTCTACTTAAGAATGAATTTTAAATAGACGAAAGAAGCCCATGCAATGTTTATAAACAAACAGGCCTAACTGTTTAAAGAGGTGAGATATAGGGAGCACATTTAATTCCCTAAATAGGGGTGAAGAATATTCAATGAAATGAACATTACAAATGTTTCTGACAGCAAGCTTTTGAATAAGATATATACTACGTACTGGCACAACCGGCTGGATGAGTTGTATCAAAAGTGTTCTCGAGTAATAAAGCTACTCATCACCAGTACAACGACTGAAAATTAAACTATAGATTGCGACAAACTTTCGCTGCTGACACGTTTAAGCTTGCCAGCATCAATAGTAACGCCACAGTGCGACGACAGGAGTTGGAAATTCCAGAACAGTGTAAACAAAACCTTCCAGCCTTCACAGGGATTCGAACCCAGGCCGCCCGCTTATGCGGACTTACTAACCAACTAGGCTATGGACGCTGATTGTATATTCAGATGTTCGAAATCAGTAAAGGTCGTCATTCCACTGTAGGCTTTGACACCTGTATCGAACAATGCTATTTCTATTTTGGAGACATATGTTGCCTTACTATAGAGATTAACATGAATCTAACCAACTTGAAGTCATTTATGAATCCTACAGCCGAATCTCGACAGAGATAAATGTGTTAAATGAAATGGAAATGAACGAACAAT
>JAIPMN010066083.1:0-21106 GCA_020650975.1 Apostichopus californicus
GACATTTTTTCTCTATATATTTTGGGTAACATTTGGAAACGGGTTCATTTCTCTAAATGCATTCGACGAAATTACAACATCCCTTTACGTGCGTCATTGCAGGGCCTACTGGTTGTGGTAAAACGCAGTTTGTAAAGAAAATTTTTACGCAAGATGTCATTGAAGGAACGCCTGAGAGGATTGTGTATTGCTATGGGGAATACCAGCCAGCTTTTATGGAGCTGTCTGCTGCCCTCTCTAACATCCGTTTTGTTGAAGGTCTCCCGTCGGATTTGGAGACATATCTTGACCCATCTTACAAAACTTTGATGGTTTTAGACGATATTATGACGTCACATGGGAACGATCAACGCATAACTGATTTGTTCTCCAAAGGATCACATCACAGAAATATTTCTTTTACGGGGCAAAAGAAACGCGTAATATCACACTGAATGCACATTATATCGTGTTATTTAAAAACCCGAGAGACAAAACCCAAGTCTCAAATTTGGGCAAACAGATGTATCCAGGTCAAGTCAAATTTATGCAAGAAGCGTTTGCAGATGCTACCAAGAATCCATACGGATACCTCTTCATCGATTTAAAGCCTTACACGCCCGAGGATTTTCGTCTTCGTACAAACATTTTTCCACATGAGACGCAGTATGCATACGTACCCAAATGATCGAAGGAAATAAACACAAACTGATAAAACATAGACACACAGATCTAAGGCCTTGATTTTTTATCTGAAACGCAGACACGGCACCACCATCACGCCGCTTGAGAAACCATGCCCGGGAAATTGATTTTTTATCAAAATGTTCCCCCAAACAGCGAAAGGCTTTCCTACAACACGCGGACCCACAGTTAATAAAAAGTTAATGTGAATGCGCCGCCAATGTTGTAAAAGGAAATGTACCATTATCTCGCGTCCAGAAGTCCAAATTGTCGCGGTACAAGAAACATCTCAGGGAACTTTCCAACAAACGTCTATCCAATAAAAAGCGCAAGGATATATTAATACAGAGGGGAAGCTTTTTGAGTTTGATATTAAAACCTATCATTCAATCTTTGGGAGGCATGTTACTAGGTGCTGTGACGCAACGATAAAATATCATGCAATATACGAAGAAGATGGTTCTGATGCCTCAGGATGTGGCTCGAGTGGTTAACGCAACCAATCAGGATAAAACGCCATCCAGACTCCACCAATTGGATGAAGCAATGAAAAACACTCTAGATAGGAAGGACCTAACCCTGTACGAAAAAGTGGACTTGTACCATCAGATTCTACAACGCTATTTGGACGCAGAAAAAACAACCGGGGAACCTATCGCGCTGCGTGTTATGAGCGATACGTATATACGTACCGATGTATATACGTACCGTAACCACTGAAGCGATACATAAGAATTTTGCTTTTGTTTTTGATGATGGAAGACGGCAATTGTATTAGGCTTCAAAAAATTACGTCTAAACACTACATTACATGCGGAGGCTATCGTCATGCAATGTTTGAAAGGGTCAACCCCTCGCAAGTCTTTCTTTGTAATTTCCATGAAGAATTCACGAAAAAATAAACAACAACGTCTCAAAATATCAACATCACTGATACAGTACGACACTATTTCCTTTTGAAAGTCAAACGGGACATTCTTCTGAAGTTCACTTTCGTACCAACTCATAAACTCCTTTCTCTTTTTAACTGACATAGCATTTGGAGTGTACAAGGAGGCATCGGGCAAAGGGCCCACATAGTTTTGATTTGCCTCAGTATTAAATAAATGTGGAAAATAGCCTTTCCTCAACTCATCGATCCCAAACGTTTTGGGGAGAGCAGCTATAGGCATTAAATTAAGGGAATCGATAAACCGAATCTTTTGACTCGACAGTTCAATTTGCATAATTTTCCCGCCCGTAGTAATGATGTTCGGCGTCAACCCTTATTTGTAAAGAAAATCCAAAATAAAATACCCGTCAAACCCTTTGAAATTACTATAAAAGTGGTATTTTCTTTTTTAATAAACCATTCCCCGAATTTGCTTAGAGTGTTAGCCCCCGAAAATATGACTTGTTTATCCCCACAAAAATTACACAGAGTCTCAAATGTTTCAGAGATACACCCCTCACAAACCACCTGGGCAACACATAAGTTTGGCACATGTGTTCCACTTTCTTGGGTGGTCTCGAAATCATAAAAAACGTACGCGCGAGGAGCAGATTTTTGTTCAATGCCTTCTTTGACTTGAATCCTGCTGTACACACACTTCCCCCCTCTCCTGACCCTCTCCCCCTTCTTTTTCCAAATGCTTTTGTTTATCCTTATATACTTGAATAGAACACTTGTGATCATCTGTTACAGTAAAATGACAAATCTTACAATAATACTTATTACAATTATGCTTGCTATAACCCCCGTCCCTGGTTTTCCTTAACCTCACTAACCGATCGCAGTGTTCACATTGTCGAAACCGTTCACAAACAGTCATAGAATCACGTTTGCTTTTTCGTTGATATGATTTCTAAAACAGTTTTCATTTTTAAATTCACGGTTACACTTGTTACAATGAATCCATTGATTATTCACTTCGGTCTTGCAATTTCATGCAAAACAAACGTTGCACGTGCTCTCACATACGTGTCTGAAGCGATCATCATACAATGTGTTGTGATAATGAAAATAGTAGCCTTTACCGTAAAAAGCGTTTGGTTGAAGTAATAAATGATAGTGGCCGTCGTGCAAGTGGAGAAAAATTTGTTTCCCTATCGCTAAATCTGAGCCTTTGAAAATGACTTCGGGGGACTGTAAACCGCTTAAAACAACTATTTGATAACGGCGACCAAAATAATTTTGAAAAGTTTGCAGTTCTGGAATACCGCACTTTCCTTGGGGTACCCCCGCATTATCATGTAATTCTTTCGCTAATTCGAGCTGTATCTTTCTACCCTTTTTAATTTGGCTCAACTTAGGGTGATTTTTGTCTTTAATAGCAAGGGATGTCACTAGAGCTCGAGCGCAACAAAGTTCATCGTTATCCCGTGGAATGAAAATGATGCATTGCTTACCACGAAAAAAATCATCAATTGATTGTCTACCGGTAAATTTATACCGGGTAGACCTACCCCCACCTGAAGGCATTTTCAAATGGATCAAATTCAGCCTAAGTTCACTGTCAAGATATAATTCCCGATTGGACTGTAAAACCTTCTGAATTTCAGCCATAATTTTCTCCACTGTCACGTCACGACGTCTTATAAACGGTAAAGCAATAGGTGTATCTAATTGTTCTGACGTAATAACAATGCGAACCATATCGTGAGGTGATATATTAGAACCTAATTCATTATGTAATAAATGCTCAAATATCAATATCGACTTTGGCATTTTCTATTAAATTAAACGTAATACAGTAATCGTTTGATGTCGCTTTGAATTTTTTAACATATTTTTCAGTAACTTTATCAATATTATAAAATTCACTTACATCATAATTACTGAAAATTGTCTTCACTGGTATCGTGTTCAGATAAAGGGTCAATGTCTTCTTCTTCTTCTACAATATCCCTTAAGCGTTTACGGCCTTCTCCGGTTTGATCGGGAGGCGCTTGTGTAGAGAGTCCAGCAGTCGAAGATCCTTCGTTGATCCTTCCTACGATATGCTGGTTTGTAGGTTGTTGTTGTGGTTGTTGTATACAGGCGGTAGATGAACTTTCATCGAAAGGACTAAGCGTAGGATAGCTGAAATCATTTGTTCATCAGTAACCCCTTCACATTCCCCTCCATCAACTAGCCAGTCTAATACCAAAGTCTCCATAGCATTCATTTTGGGCAACTCGGACTCGTTAATATCTGTTAAGAACACGTACAAATAAAATACAAATCAATAAGAACTAAACCTAACTATTTTTTAATTTTTTTTTAGAACTAACCTAAACCTATCTAATATATTGGGATTTGTTTTGTTCTTTACTAAACAGAACAGAAAAGTAAATACAGAGTTAAAGAGTCTAATCGTAACTCTTACTGAATTTAGTTTAATTTGGAATGTCTTTTATTTTGAATTGAATAAATGATTCCTTCTTAACTTATACGTGAATATATATTCGAATGAAATGTACGCCTTACCTCTTTCTCGTTGACTGGATGATACGTTATCGCTAGGCTGATCCTCCGGACGTAAAAAATCACACATACGTTCCAAAAATTGCTCGCGTTCCCCCTCGTTCAGGATTTCCTCAGCAGCGATGACTTCCAAATCCTCAAAGCAAGAAGCAGCTCCAATTTTATGATTCGTGGCATCCATGATAGATATTTTGGTTTTAGTTTACGAGCGTATGAAAACTTAGAACGAATATTTCGACAAGTTGATGTGTGCTTTTTACGTGCAAAGAAAACGGACACGGACCAAAGGTCAACAAAACCAAAAACAATCCCAGTCTGTTAAACAACCACCATAACCCAACCGAATACCCACAAACAGAAACCTCTCACCAACCCACACACGTATACAATGCAGCGTTCAACGTAACGTGAAATGGACAGGAACCAAAACAACAAAGCTCTACAAACCAGCCCCAAAAAGCCAACTCCAAACCACAAACAGAACCCCCCCCCAACCCATATTATGTAACGACCACACAACCCCCCCCCCCCACACACCTTACAACTAACTCACTCCAATATTCATCCGGGGTACGCCGTCCCGATAGAAGACGACAGGCTTGCGCATTACCTGCGAATTTTTCCCAATATGGGTCTTTTCAGGCCTCTGGCAGTGTTCCCCCTTTTTCTACGAGGTAGCAGAGTTCTTAGCTCCTCGTGAACCTTGCTCGAGTGGACCTCCCTGTCAGGAACAGGAGGTCCACTAGCGAGCATCGTGTCCGGTTTAGCAGAAGCGGCTGCGGGTAGGGTGGAAGGGCCACTCGAGTCAATGAGATCAGTGGCATGTTTCGTCTCGTCAAACCAATCGGAGGACTCCTTAGCCACAACTAATAAGGCTGTAGTGCAGTCCTCCATTGGCGAGTCAGAATCTGGGCCACTTAATGTCTCTTGGGCCGGTTGACTCGGGGCCCGACTGGTATCACCGATAGCGGGCGTAGCTACCGGTGAACCAGTACAAGCGGCATCCTGTGCCGCATGCCACTCCGCTAGTACCATCTCCGCCGTTTTGTCCTGCTCTGCCTCAGTGGGCAGGCTGGCAGTCTCGGCAAGTTCGATCAGGGGAGAGGTCGGACACGAAAGGGGGAACAAAGCCTACACCGGGGCGCTAGTGTCGGACACTGGGGCGATGACAGGAGCATCAGGTGGTACGGTGTCAGAGGCCGGGACAGGGACCGCTTCAATCACGCCAGTAGCCGCTCTCGCGGCGTATGAGCGGTCTGGGCATAAACGGGCGAGATGGCCCGTTTTCCCACACGAGTTGCAAACGATATCCCCTTTACACTCGGCCAGGGTATGCCCAACCTGTAAACAGCGGCTACACCGCTTGTTCGGGCACAACCTGGCCTCATGACCTTCCAGCCCACACCTCCAACAAGTGCGAGGCTGGCCCGGATATGCAATGTGGGCCCTGTGCCCATTAGCCCACAAGGTAGAGGAGATATCGGACTTGAGTTCGACTCTAACTCGTCTAGTCCCAGTCTTGACACCCTTACATTCCGGCTCCTCGTAGCCGGTCACTTTTCCAAAACGCCCCAGTGTCCGCACAACAACCTGTTCAGACATGTCCAGAGGGAGGTGGAGGACTGTCACCCACACTGAACTGTCATACGGTGTGACCTTCAGTCCCCTAACTCCCTCCAACACATGGACGCCTCGGACGCGGGCAGCCTCCGAGGTGAATCTAACATCAAAACAATTCATACCTCTCCAGGGACCTTTAAACCAACAGAACGCAAAACTGAAAAAAACTTGTCCGGGGACGACCTTAGCCTCCCCCGAAAAACTCAACAATACGATTTTGCTGTCACGGCGAACCGCCATGACAGCTAGGGGTGTGGCAGCCACGCACCCACGAAAACCAAAAACCACGAAACAAAGCCAAAACTACACTAAACAAACTAAAAACTATTGAAAGGCCAACGTAAAAAACACAAAGTGTGTGGTCAACGAAAAGTGGAGAGCAGCCGAAAACACGTCCGCACTCCACGAAAACAAACTATAAACTGACCCTAAACCTTTACCTACACACTTTGTAAGGTTAGAATGGTATGAAAATGTTGCGATGACTACATTCAATCAAACTTAAGATTAATTTCAATCAACCCTTAAAGTTACGCTTGATTCGTCTCGACTTACGCACGATATCAAAGTATTTTTGTGAAACGCAGATAAGATTCATCTTAAACTTACGCTTGATTGACCGACTTACGCTCAATATATCAAACTTAAGATCGATCGTAAGCCTTTATGAAACGGGGCCCAGATCTGATGATGAGGGAGTTTCTGCCAATCCCGAGTGTCGTTATATCCGGTCGGTCGGCAATTTGGTTTGTTATGCCACAGCAATACTGACAATTCCACGGTACATTTACACTTAAGTCAAACTATTGTGACTGAGAAAGAACTACCTATTTTGGACGGAATTTATTTCCGGGGGTAACTTTGTTGTTTGGACGGGATGCGGGATGAGTTTACAACGGAACAGGTAGATGTAATACGTGCGGGATCAACTTAATTTTGATGAACAAGAATGATTTTTGAAGGTCAAATTAGTTTTTAATGTGATTTAGTGAATTCATTTTTGATGGAGTCAATTTATTTGTGATGGAGAAAATGTCTTTTTGATCCAGTAATTTTTTCATGAAGACATTTTTAAGGGGATGGAAAAAATATAACTTTGATAGATTAAATTTATTTTTGATGGAGAAATTACATTTTTGGTGTGATTTATGGTTACATTTTGTGCGGTAATGGCCGCCTATATGTTCCCCACGGACTCTGGTTTACTTCAAGCATGCAAAGGTAGAGCTAAAATTCAAACCGCAGATGAACCTTTCAATTTCAACCCGCGTTTCAACGAGTTCAACAAGCGGCATGATTGGAAAAGCAACCGTACCGGTGTGAAGTTAGATACTTATTCCGCGTTCCTCGTTCAACATTCGCGAATGAGTTACTGCTACTTACTCAGTTACTTATTCGACAATGGTATCGACGTAACACCTATGGCAAGACGAATTCTTTCTTACAAAGTGGAAAAGATGTTTATCAATGGGTCATATGAACTCTAATGGCAATGTAGGAAAGTACCATACTGCATCTTGCCCGGTCCAAAGAGTACTTGACCAATTAAAATTACCACAACATCATCACTTCTTAAATGAAAGTAAGGGGTTCTGAAAAACACTTTTAGGCCCTAATCAAGACTAGCACGCTTTTAGGCCCTAATCAAGACTAGCACGCCTATGAACACCCAACCAAAGGGTCATATGAACTAAAGACATTGTAGAAGAGTACCATAATGCGTCTTGCCCGGTCCAAAGAGTGCTTGACCAATTAAAATGACCACTGAATCATCACTACTTAAAATGAATGTAACGGGACCTGAAAAAATTAGCCCTAATCAAGACCAGCATGCCTTGGATCACCCAACTAATGAGTCATACGAACTCTAATGACAATGTAGAAGAGTACCATAATGCCTCTTGCCCGGTCCAAAGAGTACTTGACCAATTAAAATGACCACTACATCAACACTTCATAAATGAAAGTAACAGGACCTGAAAACCCCCTTAAGGCCCTAATTAAAACCAGCACACCTTGGACCACCCAACCAATCAATCAATCAGAACACATTTTTATAGCGCCAAAATCAACAAAAGTTGTTCAAAGGCGCTGAAGACAGTTACATGAAATTAATTACAATACACTTCTTGAAAAGATAACGTTTGAGCAGTTTCTTGAAAATATGAATAGTCTGAGCATCCTTGATGTGATTTGGAAGAGTGTTCCACTCTTTTGGTCCATAGCAGGAGAGTGAGCGATCTGCAAATGACACAGCATAGGTTCTGGGCACGATAAAGTGAGGAGAAGATGTATATGATCTAAGCTGTCTGCGTGGTGCTTGCAGCTGTAGTAAGTCAGATATGTAGGATGGCGACTGTTTATGGTGAGCTTTGTAGACAAGAAGAAGAACTTTGAATTTAATGCGCTGTTGTGTAGGGAGCCAGTGAAGAGCAATGAGTTCCGATGTGGTAGAGTCATACTTCTTACGCTTGACAATGATGCGAGCAGAGCTGCGTTGGACATTCTGAAGTTTAGTGATTAGGGATTTGTTTACACCAATCAAGAGGCTGTTGCAGTAGTCCAACCTGGAGGTAACTAATGTGTGCACAGCTAGCTTGGCTGCCTCAGTAGTGAGCATTTTGCGTGCACGACTAATGTTATTGAGATGATAGTTAGCAGATCTGATAGTAGTTGTGACCTGTGCACTCATTGTCATACCGGAGTCGAACATAACCCCTAAATTTCTGACAGGGTTTGTCTGGACGGGAACATCAACACCAGCAACAGTCACTGAGGGCAGGTTGTACTTAGCCAATTGGGCTCTAAACCTAATCACCATAACCTCAGTTTTGTCAGCATTGAGTTTCAGGAAGTTTGTTGACATCCATGCTTGCACTTTGGAAAGACAGTCTTCAAGTTTCGAAACTGCTTGCTTCACTCCCTCCTCAGATGTTGGACAAACCGAAACATACACTTGTGTATCATCAGCGTATATATGAAGATCTAGCCCATATTCGCGAACAAGATTTCAGAGAGGCAAAATGTAAATGGCGAACAGCAAAGGACCCAACACCAATCCCTGAGGCACGCCATACACCAAGTTCTGAACAGAAGAAAACTTGCCATCTACAAAGGACACGATGAGATCGATCAGACAGGTACGATTTGAACCAGGTAAGCGGAATTCCATGTACACCCAGCAGATATTCCAAGCGATGTATAAGAACTTCATGGTCAATAGTGTCAAATGCACTGCTCAAATCAAGTAGGACAAGGATTTTTACTCCCTGTCTCTCCATTGCCCACAAGATGTCATTGTGAACCTTGATTAATGCAGTCTCGGTTGAGTGAAACTGCTTATAGGCAGACTGAAGTGGCTCATGAAGTCTGTTCTCGGTCATGTAGTTGGTTAGCTGCTTTGCAACAACACGCTCAAGCTCCTTGGATAGGAAGGGAAGGTTGCTAACAGGCCTGTAGTTCTTCAGCGTGTTTTGGTCTAAGTTGGCCTTTTTGAGGAGTGGCGCAATAGCAGCCTCTGGTATCTGGAACAACGCCAGATCTAAGCGAAGTATTCACTATTTCTGTTACGGTTGGCAGAAGAGATTCAAGCAACAATTTCACCATCCAAGAAGGCAGAGGATCGAGAATGCAGGACGGGCTTGGTGCCTTGGAAATTATCTCACGAAGATCGTCCTCGCTGACAATAACAAATGTGTCCCAGGAGTGAGAAACGGGAGATGGCGTGGAAGAATCGCAGTTTTGACATGTGGGATTGTCCCTGATGGTTTGAATTTTAGTTGAAAATTGATCTGCCCAGTCTTTGGCAGAGTCATGGGTCCGGTAGTTTTGTGGGTCTCTTTCTCTAAAGAATGTCATTTATGGTACGAAACATGGACTTGAAATCATTTCCACAATCAATGATCTTGTTGTTGAGGAAAGTACACTTGGATCGGTACAGCTCGATGTAACAGCTATTTCTTGCTTTCTTGAACTTATCAAAGTCAATCAGCGAGCGACTTGAAATCCACTTTCGTTCAGCCTTACGGCGATTGCGCTTAGCAGAATGTAGAGAGTTAGTAAACCACCACCCTTTTTGTATTTAGGAGTGCATGTTTGTTGAGGAGATCAGACATGACACTATTATATTTGTCAGCAAGATCACATACATTGTTTGACTCCGATGAAGCCGTTTTTAGATCAGAAGATGATATATCGTTCATGAACGCAGGCAAATCAACAGAGCGATATTTCCTTGATGTTATTGTCTTAACAAGCGGAGGTGGTTTTGCGATATCAAGATTGCAAGCAACAATATGGTGATCAGATATAAGATCAAGAACTCGAATTGTATCCACAATATTGTCAGTAGAGCGTGATATTACCACGTCAAGTGTATGCCCACATTGATGAGTAGGTTGGGTGACAAACTGCTGAAATCCAAGTGTTTTGGCAAGATCATTGAATATGAGCGTGCCATAGTCATTAACAACATCCAGGTGCAAGTTCAGATCTCCAACAACAACGAGGTCACCTTTAGCAATGGTAAAGTCTTGCATGGTTTGCGAAAATTCTGAGAAGAATATGCCAGTGTTGAGCTGATTCTTAGCCGATGGGGGTGGCCTATACATGACAACAAAAGTAAAACACTTGGTGCCAGTCGAGAAAACAATCTCACAAGATTCAAAACTCTTGATGTTAGAGCCTCTATTATCAGATGTGGAAACAATAATAAGGTTCTTTTTGTATATGACTGCAATGCCACCATGAGGATCTCCATTTCCACGAGGGACATTGATGATATCATAGCCAGGAGAAGTAAGTGAATGTACATAGAAGTCATCACTTTTATTGTCAATAAACCAGGTTTCACAAAGTGCAAAAATATCGATGTCATGTTCAACAATAAGATCTGTTATGATTCCTCTAGTAGATTTAGACTTTGCAGATTGACAGTTCAGAGCGAATACCCGTAAAGAAAGTCTATCTTTAGGATGAGAGATAGAAGCCCAGCCAGCAGGCCCAGTTGGGGCCCAATTGGGTTTCAATCGGTTGAATTGGGCCTGGTTGGGCCTGGGCCAGGGCCAGGGCCAGCCCACTCAGTGCCCATTCGGGCACAATACAGTTTGGCCCTTCTGATTAACATACTTCAAAACATTATTGAGATGTGCAACACATACTTGTTTTTTGCTTAGGAAAGCTTAGGTTCGTCCCTAGGCCACCAATCCTTGACAACAGTTAATTCATTAACGTAGTGGCCCAATTGGGACAGACTCGGTTTTTGATCAGGTTAGCCCTCATGTATGGCCCGCTTCGGGCCCATTCGGGAGCAAGACGGTTTCACCAGGGGCGTTCTGTGACTGTTTCGAGTGGAGGGGGGGGGGTGTACGGACCCAAATTTACCGAGCAAAATTGATTGTTAGCAATCTCGCTCGAAAAAATGAGGCTAGTCTGCGTAAAATATGTTAAATTGGTGAGATTGTTAGCAGAAAAACTGACAAGCAAAAAAAAAGAAAAGAAAGAAGGTCATCAGTATATTTGATTTTACCGACGAACTTACGAACACCCCCCAACACCCCCCCCCCTCGTACGGTACGCCCCTGGGTTTCACTCTTTCGGCTGACCTACTTCAATGTATATATCTCTTTTTCACACTGCACTATCATTATGACAATGCCAACTGACAACACTGATTCCCGAATTAGGCGCGTTTTTTTGCCGCCAATACGTATCGCGCTCCATGCCCTCACGAAATCCGATATGATATGATTCAACGAAATCCATCGAAATAATTCAATTCATCATTGATAATTCAATCATTCACTCGAAAGGAGTTGGTACTCGGTGAGTATTTTGGAACAATTTCTTTCTGTGAGTGTGTGACTCATTTGGGTGAATTTGTAGCAAGTTTTATTTCCTTGCACCCTCATCTCCGGATGTGTAAAACTTTCTGTGACGGGTTTCCTCGTTTGGAAAATACTTTAAGGGACTCACCGCAGGAATACATGCGACATCTTAGCTTGGGACCTCCGCGACATTTGGATTATTACTATTATTACGAGTACCAGCTGACCTATATTAATATACTTAATTACAGCTCTACACGCATATCTTTACCTCGGGAACTTCAACCCTTATTATCTATATTTGTTCGGACATTGCCCGGTCGTGTTATTTACTGCTCCGCGAGCTCTTGGCCTAACGATCACCTCCTGTCCGCGTCGCAGGTGATTATTGTTTATCAGCGTAGCCTAGCACGGTTGCTGTTCATAGGATAGTAAGCCTAGGCGCCCTATAGTCTACTACTACTACTGTACTACTACTTCGCGCCACCTTCTGGAAGTTCCAACCACGGCTTGGCGTAAAGATTCTCACGTCACCGATCTAAGCTTGGACTGAGCGACGGTGTACTGTGTGTATTTTCGTGTACTGGAGGACCGACCAATTTTCATTTAATTTTACTAGACGGACTGATCCGAATTATTAGATCAGAGGTGTTTGTTTTACAACACCTGGCCTTAAGTTATAGTTATAGCATTATGGCCTAACGATCACCTCCTGTCCGCGTCGCAGGTGATTATTGTTTATCAGCGTAGCCTAGCACGGTTGCTGTTCATAGGATAGTAAGCCTAGGCGCCCTATAGTCTACTACTACTACTTTGCGCCACCTTCTGGAAGTTCCAACCACGGCTTGGCGTAAAGATTCTCACGTCACTGATCTAAGCTTGGACTGAGCGACAGTGTACTGTGTGTATTTTCGTGTACTGGAGGACCGACCACTTTTCATTTAATTTTACTAGACGGACTGATCCGAATTATTAGATCAGAGGTGTTTGTTTTACAACACCCGGCCTTAAGTTATAGTTATAGCATTATCAATATCAGGCAACTAGCCTAGACCTGTTGGCATGTCATTTCGTGTATTACTCGCGACAGCCTATCCTTACGGTCTACATTGACTTAGCCTTTTACAGTTGCAGAGCAATCGCGGTTGGTGTATTATTTGTCTTCATTATAAACTTTTCATAGATAAGTCTCCTTGTTCGTTTTCCAGTATACATGTCTCGTAGTGGATCACCACGCATTAATTTTCTGTTTGTAACTGATTCAACGGCATATTCTTGCCTGAAGGACTTGTACTTAGCATAGCCACTGTTGCAGACTTGCTTCGGTATACCATAGATAAGCTACGTCGCTATCCTACCAACGACTGTGTCATTCTTCGCTGTGCTGCAGGCATTTAACAACCTTACGGAATTCGCCAGCAATTATTCAGGTCACAGAGTTCTCCGTCGATCTCCAGTTACTGCTCCTTGGCTAATCTCACGTCTCCAACATTTTAAGGACGCTGTTCAACGAGAGCACCCACACATTATTGTTGCCTTTATTACTATTCCTACAGCCTCCTTTGTTAAGTTCCAGGAAAGTAGGCAGCTGTTTTCGCCATTTTTTTCGCCAATACTCACTACTGAACAACTCAAGGCCTGTCAACACGATCTCGACAATCAATTGGACGCAGTCAACCTATTCATTCGTCATTTCAATCATCAACCACACGACAATTTCAACATTTGTAAATATGTATTTTTCATGTTCAAACCGATTTTTGTAGATTAAAGGGGGCAATTGTTCAAACTGTAGTTCACCTATCAGATAGAGCATTGAAAATCATATCGGTAGCACTATTTCCATCTTCAATCATAGCATGTTCAGTTACCGAGATATGACTGTTTGCAGTTTGTTATTAAATAGGAGTAGAATGGCCACATCATATTTTTCATGTCAATACCTGGCTATTACTAAAAGTGTTATATTTCCCTTTGAAATATATACGCATGTTTCCACACGTTCCTTACATGTGAAATAAATAATATTGTGTGAACATCATCTAAATCCCAAGTGCTGACATAACATGTTAACATTTTAGAACGGATAGGGTTATAACTTCCATGTTTATATGACTATGTATAACAATATAAAACATAGGAATTGCTACAAAACTAAGGAATTGATGTCATCAAATATTAGTGTGGCCGTTCTATTTTATTTCTTTAGGAATTTCCAAATGCTCATAACTCTGTAGCCGGACATGCTATAGAGACAGGGACGTCGCTAGAGGGGGGATGTGGGGGGTGTCTCATCTCCCCAATCTTGGTAAAACTGGAAAATTTGTCGGAATTTCCGACTGTCGCACTCTAATTTTACCGACTGTCGCACTCTAATTTTCACATATTCTTGTGACCTAAAATTTTCAGTCAAAATTGACCTTTAATCAGTCATATTTACCACGTTTTCCTTGTCATATTGAGAAATTGTATCTCGCGATCCTTATACTCCACCTTACAAAACTTTTTATGATTTTGAATACTCTAAAAAAAAAATGCCAGGATAACATTGGCTCTATGGTATATACAATTGAAACACTCAATGCTAATCTATGGAAGCTTAAAAGTGCCATCAACATAAGAAAAACTTTGCCCCATAAGTTGACATTTTTCAGTAAATTGTTTAGAAAACAAGATAAAATCTTATGAAATATCAGAAAAATGTTGGATTGCTCAAATGCTTTAACTGAGCAATTGAAAAATGTTGTGAAAAATGTTTAATTGACAACTACTCATATCTCGTCAATTGGACATTTTGCTGCAAAATGTTCAATTGTTCACTTCATTCCATCTGAGCAATTGAAACATTTTCTGCAAAATGTTTAATTGACAACTTATCGTATCTCGTCAATGTTTAAGTATTCACTTCATTCCAAATTCTCAGTTGGAATGAAGTGAACAATTGAAATTGTTTCATGTAAGTGATAAATTGCCCCCACCCCCCCCCCCAAGGAAAATAATATTAAGCGTGCTAGTAAAAAGCACTGTTTTTTGGGTAATTCACTATGTCGTCGAGTATAATTTGTTGAAACAAAAGTTTTCCCCTTTGTTACATTAACATAGCTTTTGTAGTCAGTAGTCTATGTAGCCTTCAAGCAGATAACTATACTCAGTTGCTTACTGTGAAGTGAGGGCCAGTGGTACAGATGTATCGAAAAATAATTCCGCGCGCTACGCCAGCGTTCAACATGGTAATGTTGATGAGTAGTACGGTGGGGGGAAGGCAGCAGTCGGAATTTTCTGGCTCCAAAACCCATCCAGTTGGAATTTCAGCCGCTACACCCACCCCCCCCCCCCCCAATCATCAGGCCTTAGCTACATCCCTGTATAGAGATGGGATGAATAGGTACTGGCATGATTTTTAAAGCTCTATAACATACAAAAATCACATTTTGAGTACACTTGCCCTGTGAATTTTTATGCTTAGTACTAAACCATTCCATTCTTTTTCATTGTGTCGTATCTACATTAAATGATTATACACCTAAATTCTTGCTCATCAATGTTCATTATTCTAGAGTACATCCATCCATTTATATTTTTGTGTTTTCCAGATTTACTGTTGTAATATTTTTTATTACCTATGCCATTATCTTGTCATAAAACATTGAAGATGTTTATTCTCACCTTGCCAGAAAAAGTAAAAAGTTCAGCTTTCTGTCACGATTTTAAATGAGTTCATGTTTTTATGATTCCATTTGATCTAGAGGATGATCTAGCATACATACATACTTTTGCAATGCAAAAGTATTTGCAATATATAGCATCTTGCCCTCATCGTTAACATTTGCAGGGTTTGCCTGGAGTCCCTGGACATTCTATTGTTTCTCCAAATGCCAAAATGTTCCCTCCAATTAGGATGCATATAGTTTCAGTTCTGAGAGTTTCATATTTTTTCTTTAAAATAAAATGGAATTATGGAGTTTAGGAATTATTTAGTTTTCATCGTTATCTTCTTGAAAAAATATATTTCAATGAATGTAGACATGAATACATTTGTTTTTATTTGGATTTGTTTCTGAGGCAATTAATCTCTGCTGTACTACGACAGTACATGAACGGTTCAAGTGTAATTGACCCCCATTCAACAACCTACTATAATATGTGGGACACAAGTGCAACCAAGCTATATCCAGCTCTTCTCTCGTCCTTTGGATGATAGGGGCGACAACACTTTCACGCTGAGACAATGGAGAACTTTTACAAACACCTGCATGCTCCCAAGACTGTTATTTTACGTCCCCATCCCATGGTCGTGATTGAAACTTGGCCTTCAGCCACTTTCCTGAATGCTGAGAGGTGGTGAACCTGTAGATAACTGAACTATTTTAAGGGACACAATGAACCAGGTGGGCTTATAATTTGGACCACACAGTGTGGGTTTCACTTGGGTCAAGCTCAGTCAACTGGGCCTGAAATGGGTCCCATTTGGGCCCCATGCAGTTAACCTGATTGGGCACAGTATGGGTTCTGTGTGGGCCAAAACGATTGGGGCCCAGAATGGGTCCCAGGTGGGCCCCAGACAGCTGGCCCGGTTGGTCCCTGTATGGGATTGGTTTGGGCCCCAATCAGTCTGGCCCAACTGGGACCAGATTGGGCCCCAATCTGTTTGGCCCAATTGGGCCCTGTGTGGAACGGAATGACAAATCTGAATGGGCCCCAATTGGGGCCCAATTATGATTGCTGGCTGGGAGGTAACCAATGGGTCATATGAACTCTAAGTCTTGCCCGGTCCAAAGAGTTCTTGACCAATTAAAATGACCACTAAATCATCACTTCTTAAATGAATGTAACGAGACCTGAAAACACCTTAAAGCCCTAATCTAAACCAGCACGCCTTGGACCACCCAACCAATGGGTCATATGAACTCTAATAACAATGTAGAAGAGTGCTTTTTACGTGACCCGCCCTGCGGGATCCAAAACGTCACGGCCAAACGGCACTACCTAAACATCCCATTCTAACAAAGAAAACTCAAGTCAAGCGAGCCAAAAAGTAAAATACGCCCACCGATCTGCAGAGACAAACCCCCAACAACCCACTCAAACAATCAAAAAACCACAAAAGGACGACCAGCACGTAGCGAAACGAAACACCCCTCCACCGCACACCAGCGTCCAAAAAAGGCAGCCCAAGATAAACGGCGAAAATCGCTTTCAACTTGAAGGCGAATGTCACACTTCACCGCCTCCAGGACTGCCTGCCAACTGGCAAATTTCCCCCTAAAAACTATATGACATCTATTCCTCCAAATAAGTTTTTCAAAATAGCACAAACATAAATAACAATATGCAACACAACAAACTGGAGGGTCTACCCCATATCAAATAAAGCCCTGTCCTACCGACCATAAACGGTCTCCCGTTACACGGTCGGTCCAGGTCTGGAACCACTCCTATAAGTTTAAAACAAAGCAACAATGACAAAAAACATGAGCGGTACTCTCTAAGCTGTCAGAGCCGGTCCTTCGGGCACAGTCCATCACCCAATCGCCAATGATACCTTTTTAGATTGGTCACCAAGGCACCGTGTGCAATTCTCCAGGCGAGATCACGGAGCCTGCAACCATTCAGCCTTGAATGCACCGAACGCCATACTTCGGCAGAATGACGTCCCTGTACAAAAATTGCATTCAAGGCCCTATACCGCAAGGAACTCTGAACGAGGGCCGGCCGTGACAGGGCAACAGGGGGCAACTCAATTAGAGAGGAGCACATGACACGCACCACCCTGCTCGGAGTACTACTATGCGGTTCTCTGTTGCTAAACAGCGCCGGGACCAATCGACGCGGGTTGCACCTGCGTCGAAAGCGTAGAAAATAGGAACAAGGCAACCCTGGGTCAGTTACCGCTACAAACAATTGCTTAAATAACGAAAGTCAATTTACTTCCCAGATGAACCACCCCTAACCCACCCTTCTCCAGTTTTTGGTACATTACCGCCCTTTTGACAAGCTCTGTACCACCCGACCAAATAAATGAAAATATCGCTCTCCAAACGCACCAGGACGCGACGCGGAATTGTATACACCGCGCCCCGGTACCACAAGATGGGCGAAACAAAACGATTAATTACGGTGCCAAAGGGTTTGAGCCTACTCTCCAATATCTCAGCCCTCTCGTTCCAGGTGACATCACAAGGTGCATCGCAGCCGAACCATATACAATTAATTTTGATATTCTGATCACGACCACGATGCACCGAATGGTAAGTGTCTGTATCTCCAGCTACCAAGGCTAAGGCACTTTGTCTTTTCCGGATTCAACTTCGCCCGGTAGCTCTCTCAAAGATAGATAAATCCTGCGAGAGGACACGAAAGGAGCCCAGACTCGAAACAACACACGTGACGTCATCTGCATATTGAACGCATTTCACTTTGGCACCCCCTGGTACAACGAAACAAGTCTGGAGTCCCTTTCCAAAAGACGGGAGAGGGACTCGCTAAACAAAACAAAGTAATGGAGACAGAGGGCACCCGTCGTCCGAGTCGTCACTTAAAGCCGACCTTTTCCGGCGCCGGACTGGGGACGGAACTGGACGAGTTGATGACGGAAGCCGGTGGAGACCCCGTGTCCGCTTCGCGGTGTGGTGGAGGCGGTGCGGGCACGGGGCTGGTGTCTGCAACGACGGGGGAGGGCGAATCAGCTGCAGGGGAGGGTCAAATCCCACCAGATTCCCCCTCCTCTCGTGAAGCTCCCTCCGAGGCAGTAGGTGCGTCGGAACTCGACGCCTTAAGTCCGGTTCATACTTGCTGCGACTGCGCGCACGTACCCGACAATGCGAATGTCGGATCAAATGTTCATACTTAATGTGTCATAATTAAGAATAGATACGCATTAAATTTGCGTTCGCGTGTGGAAACGCACGCGGTACTTGCGTTGATACTTTATTTGAAAAATCGTATTCGAACGGCGGCCAAGTGCAGAGTGCATCACTTTTCAGCAATCCTTTTCCTGTAGACCTGTAACGTATTGGGTATTCCAGAGATAATAAGGAAATGAGACAATGGTTCTAAGTGCAACGTGGTTTATTCTTAAGTCATGAACTGGAGGGTGCATCCTAATATTACGGGATGCTACACTCCTCCTTCCTTATCAATATGTCTCAGTCACTTCTTTTGTCTTTTTTTTTAGGAATCAACAATATTTACAAATCCAAGATCTGTCTTGGCTTAATCACTCTACTGGAACGGCGTAGTGCAATGGGTCTGTTTGGAGTGGGGTAAGGGTTTATAGGAAGAACCTCTGAAATGGAGGTATTAGTTTGCTGTGGACTATTTTCTCTTGTTTGTGAAGTAGCCGAAGAAGTTGCATTTGACAACATTCCACGAGGAGTGGTTACCACACTTGGAACAAACTCATGCACAAGGTCGTTTCCAGCTTCAGGTTGATTCAATACACTCTTGTTTAATGGTAACATCTGATCAATGTGTGTGTATCGCATTTTACCTGATCCTTGTATGTGAACCAAATAAGTATGGGATCCGCAGATCTTGACAATTTTACCAGGTAGCCATCTGACCTTCTGATTGGTGGTTTTTTACTCTAACACAATCATCAATATCAAATGTGCGCCTCTGAACTCTCCCCTCATCGTGATAAAACTTTTGTTTCTCTCGCTTTCCCTTTACAACTTGTTGTAAGTTAGGTTTCAGTAGAGATAATCTGTTTCTAGGATGTCTCTTTAGAAAAAGCTCAGCCGGGGTACGTCCAGTGGTCGAACGAGGTACATTTCGATAACTGAACAAGAAATTTGCTAGTTTCTGTGAAACACTCATGGCTGATTTGGTATGATCAAGCTTAAATTTGATTAGAGCTCTCTTTACGGTTTGCACAGTACGTTCCGCAGCACCATTCGAGGCAGGATGGTATGGCGGAACCCTGGAATGTTTAATTCCATTACTAAGCATGAAATTACGGAATGCTTCAGAGGTAAACTGTGGTCCGTTGTCAGACACTATTTCCTCTGGGAGACCGTAGGACGCAAATAAGTTACGCAACACCTCTATGGTCTTTGTAGTGGTTGTTTGATACATGGGGATTGCTTCAACCCATTTGGAATAACTATCAACTAAGATAAACAGATGTTGACTATCCAGCTCAGCAAAGTCAATATGCAAGCGCTGCCAGACTCTAGTTGGCCATTCCCATGTTTGTAGTGGGGCTACTGGGGGTCCCTTGCTTATGGACATGCAAATTTTACAAGACCTAACAACTCCCTCAATAGCGCCATCCAGACTAGGCCACAGATAGCTACGGGCCATCCCCTTCATGCTACACATACCAAGATGTTGTTCATGTAGGCTTTCCAACAATTGCTGTCTCCACACTGGAGGAATTATTACTCTAAGCCCCCGTAAGAGGCAACCATCATCAATAGATAGTTCATTCCTTCTACAGAAGTATGGCTTAAGTTCCTCTGCTTCAACATGACTGGGCCACCCAACTGCTACATAGTCATAAACCCTTGATAACACAGGGTCCTTTCTGGTGGCCTCACAAATATCTGTTGATGTGATAGGAAGATCATTTACCTGGGAGAAATGATAAATGGTCTCCTCATGCAAAGTATCATGACCCTTGTGGTTACACGGTAACCGTGACAACGCATCCGCATTGCCATGGTCCGCTGATGGACGATACTCAACATTGTAAGTATAGGCAGATAGAATTAAAGCCCATCTTTGCATACGTGCTGCTGCCAAAGTTGGTATTGGTGATTTTGGATTCAAAATCGTTGTGGAGGGGTTTGTGGTCAGTTACTAAAGTAAACATTCGAGCGTATAAAAATTTGTGAAATTTTCGAACCCCGAAAATCAGTGATAATGCTTCCCGCTCAATTTGAGCATAATTCTTCTCACTACTCGACAGAGTACGGGATGCAAAGGCAATTGGCCTTTCCTCGCCATTTGGCATAATGTGGGAAATAACAGCGCCAATACCATAGGCTGATGCATCACATGCCAGTTTGAGCACTTTGTTAACATCATAATGAACTAAGAGTTGACTTTGCAATAATCGTTCCTTACTTTGATTAAAAGCAATTTCACATGCTTCAGTCCACTTCCAAGACACGTCTTTACGCAATAACTCATTTAATGGATGCAACAATGTAGCTAGATTAGGCAGAAATTTGCCATAGTAATTTAACAGTCCGAGATACGATTTTAGTTCTGAAACGTTGGTTGGGCTAGGAGCATTTTTAATAGCTTCCAGCTTTTGAGCAGTAGGATGTAGGCCATCACCATCCACTTTATGCCCCAAATACTCAACAGAAGGTTTAAACCATTCACATTTGGATGGCTTAACCCTGATATGGTATTTCTCTAAGCGACTTAACACTTCACCAACGATTTGCTCATGACGTGTCATGGAGGGGGAGGATATTAAAATATCGTCAAGGCAACACACAACACCCTCAATACCCTGAAGGATCTGATCCATGATACCCTGAAAGATCCCTGGAGCTGTCGATACGCCAAAAGGTAACCTGTTAAATTGAAACAAACCCAA
>JAIPMN010066457.1:0-12225 GCA_020650975.1 Apostichopus californicus
TCCCGATAGTAGACGACAGGCTTGCGCATTACCTGCGAAGTTTTCCCAATATGGGTCTTTTCAGGCCCCTGGCAGTGTTCCCCCTTTTCCTACGAGCTAGCAGAGTTCTCCTCGTGAACATTGATCGAGTGGACCTCCCTGTCAGGAACAGGAGGTCCACTAGCGAGCATCGTGTCCGGTATAGCGGAAGCGGCTGCGGGTAGGGTGGAAGGGCCACTCGAGTCAATGAGATCAGTGGCCTGTTTCGTCTCGTCAAACCAATGGGAGGACTCCTTAGCAACAACTAATAAGGCTGTAGTGCAGTCCTCCATTGGCGAGTCAGAATCTGGGCCACTTAATGTCTCTTGGGCCGGTTGACTCGGGGCCCGACTAGTATCACCGATAGCGGGCGTAGCTACCGGTGAACCAGTACAAGCGGCATCCTGCGCCGCATGCCACTCCACTAGTACCATCTCCACTCCGCTAGTACACATGTATATTGCTCTCCCATCGTAACCCACCACCCATAACGTAGACGAGAATTGTGCTTGATTCAGCCCTACACACTACTTACAAGACAGCCTATCAATTTACAATCATACATCGTATTAAAAGGCTATAGTGATAACCTTATTGTTGGTGTTTGGTAAAAGAACTGTCATTATAGTGCTTTTACGTGACCCGCCCTGCGGGATCCAAAACGTCACGGCCAAACGGCACTATCCAACCATCCCATTCTAACAAACAAAACTCAAGTCAAGCGAGCAAAAAAAAATACGCCCACCGACCTGCAGAGACAAACCCCCAACCACCCACTTAAACATTCAAAATATCACAAAAGGAACACTAGCACGCAGCAAAACGAAACACTCCTCCCAGCACACGAGTGTACAAAAAAGGCAGCCCCAGACAAACGGCAAAAATAGCCTTCAATCTGAAGGCGAATGACACACTTCACCTCCTCCAGGACTGCCTGCTAACTGGCAAATTTCTCCCTAAAAACCACATCACCTCTATTCCTCCAAACAGGTTTTTTTTTTCAAAATATAACAAACACAAATAATACGGTGCAACACAGCAACAGAAGAAACTGGAGGATCTACCCCATATAAAACAAAACCCTGTGCTACCGACCATGAACGGTCTCCCGTTGAACGGTCGGTCCAGGTCTGAAACCACTCCCACAAGCTTAAAACAAAGGAACAATGCCTAAAAAGATGGACAGTACTCTCTAAGCTGTGACAGCCGGTCCTCGGGCACAGTCCATCACCCAATTGCCAATGATACCTCTTCAGATTGGTCACCAAGGCACCGTGTGTAATTCTCTTGGCAAGATCGCGGAGTCTGCAACCATTCAGCCTTGAATGCACCGAACGCCAAACTTCGGCAGAATGACGTCCTTGTACAAATGTTGCATTCAAGGCCCTATCCCGCAAGGAACTGTGAACGAGGGCCGGCCGTGGCAGGTCAACAGGGGGCAACTCATTAAGAGCAGTTCTCTCTTTACGTAATCTTATATTTTCTTTCATTTTACTTCAGGAAATATATTTTGAGTGTGGTGAGGGTGAACAGCCGATTTATCAACGCGACATTGAGGTCACTGGATCGTCAGGAACTTATTTAAAAGTGGTTTAACAGCGCCACCATACATGATTGAACGTTGATGCCAGCAAACAATCTCGCCACCAATTGATTTTAGAAGATATATTATAACGTACTTTACTGCACAACAACAGCAGAGTATAAAGAGACAAGATCTTAAAAGTTAAATATAAACGCCATCAGTATTGCTCACAATAAGTTGGTCACCCATGAGCAAATCTGAACAAGCAGTTCACTGCCACCGTCAACTTGTAATGCCCCACCACTTGGTTGTTTCCTTCTCTGTCTTAATCCTCTTCGAAGTCTAATTAGAATATATTAGAATATTTAGACTTTGCTGTAAACTTGTATGAATGTTAGCAGGTTAACAGTTTGCACAAAAACAATAATAATCTTGAATAATATTGATTTTAAAGGTGATTGATCCAGTGTGTATATGCAACCGTGCATGGAAATATGGTGCATTGCGATGGCTAGTGCGTTTGGATGTTATAGGTAACTACCAAAAGTTATTCAATGTTGGGATCCAAATGCGGGGATCAACAGTTATGTGGACTAGAGTTTGCAACAAGAAACTGCCACAACGGTGCCTAGTTATTTGTTGTTGAGGTGTTCCCTGGTAGATAAACTTGAACTGACGAACACATTAATTGTATATAGGATGTCGGTATACGGTGACTTTGCGATGCTGGGAACAAATGTTCTTTGAAAGGTCGTATTTCCTTCCTTTCAGAGACCATTTGAATGAATTCAAATTCTGAAGGATGAGCATTTCGCAATGTCAACTATTGACCAAAGAACGTTTCGTAGTAGTATTTTTTCAATATGAGACATCAGGCTACCGCTTAAATAGGGCGTACATGAAGAGTAAATAGTTCATTATTCTACTTAACAGGTAATGTAAGTAGTATAATTCGTTACATATAACGGACATTTCTGAAAGGGGTATTCTCGTGACAGACAATGTGAAACTTCTATTGAAGAGAATACTATTCCACACTGAGTTGAAAACCCCATCTTAATATTGCCCCTAACTCGAGATATGTTTGATGGAATGTGACCATTTTTGACTGGATAAACCCTCAACTACTCCAGGAAGTTGGATCCCAGTAGGGGGTCTGTGATGTCACCTAGGCAAATGCCCTTTGGAAGCTTTACTTATACTATTATAATCATCTTGTGGATTTATCCTTGAAACCTGTTCATTTGGAATGTTTGCATAGCTGTCAAAGTTCTTTGTACTTAAAATGTCATCAAAATGCATCTTTTGGGTTTTGAATAAATGATTGAGATATTATAAAGAAAAACAAAGACATTTTCAGCTGAAGAGCCCTGATGACATTATCCATTTTGCTGTTGCCAGATGCATTTACAAAATATCACTAAATTTAAAAAAATCATATATTCACAATACAAAAATGCTTTGAGGATGTGGTTTTCATAGTTAAAAGCAAATAAAAATGGGAAGAAAATTAAGATGGTCAAGACCCTTCCACAGAACAGTCGGTATGTATGAAATAACTTATTTCCAAGGAATCTTTACAGTGTACAGAAGATTTTCATGACATGTAAGCATGTACCAAATTAAAGACCATATATCAGTGTGACCAGCAGTAATTTTTTTGAAAGGCCATTGCTTCTGTGGTTGGAAGACAATAGTTTATTAGTGATTAATAACTGTAAAACTAGCTGGTGGAGGGGGGGGGGGGCTGGTAGGAGGGGGTAGCATGAATTAAACTTACGGCTACTGTTCAGTGCTCCTGCTAAATTAAATACTAGTCAAGAACTCTGGTCAGATTGCTTAACCTGACTGTGTCGTCCTACTGTATAACTTACATTATATATGTTCACTAACTTCCAAAATGCACATTTTATAGACATGCATTCAAAGCGATACATTGAGATGTTCGCACATCTAGTGGAATGCTAGCTGCCAATTAGATATATTTGTATTGCTCTAACATCCCCTTACTGTTTGTCTGGAAACTTTTGGAGAGTACACTTCCTGCACATTTCATCAACCTGATTTCTTAACTTAACTTGTAATGTAATATAAGACCTAGGGTTACTGGCATAACAATTAGAGTTTCAAAACTTAGGCTGTTCTGTTTGGTCAAACATAGCCTATATAACGTGGACCAATGCTGAACCTGTATGAAATTATGAATTTGACAACTCCAATTTGGTGAAAAGTATAAACCTTTGGGAAGAGAAAGATGGCATCTCTTTGGCTTAAAGCATTCCACTACGTTGTCTCTCAAATCCAGTGTATGTATCAATTGATTGTTACAAACACAAATGTTTATTCACTTTCAACTTTAGCTCTCCCTGGTTCTTCACAAGGTCCACTTGGCCAAACTGCTTCCATAGTTCATTTTCGTCTCTCAGTTAATCATTGTTACCTACCAAATGCTTTAAGTACTGATAAAACAGGCTGGATAAGTTTTTTTTTCCTTTCATATTTTGGCAGTGTGAAGATATACCAAGTGGACAAAGAGTAATGAAGACTTAGTAGAGAAACAATTTGACAGTATAATACCCGACCAAACAACAAAGAATATTCCAAGTAAGTGTTACAGTAAGTGTTAGGTGATGTGTTAAGCAAATTGTAAAGTTAAATTAAATGTCGTACATAGTTGAAGTTGCTTCATGTATGTCCTTCATATACAATATAGGTATATAAGAAACGTCATCACTGCTTGAAATCTCTCTGACTCTCTTGGAATTTTCTGTTATTTGATTCATACTTGGCAATATTTTAATAGACGCCTTAAACAAACCACAAAAGCTGCCAGCATGTTAATGAGTTATTACCATGCAATTAGAAAGAGTACTTAATGCTTCCCACACAATATTATATCTACTAGATACTTCTTTATTTATCTGGAAAGGAACTAAGACTTCTCTCTGAGAAGGTGTTTTTCTTTTTACTTCGACCGATAGAACTGAAGCATTTCTGAACTTAGCAAAACTTGAACAGATGTACCCTTGGTAGACTGTACATACTAAACGAGAGTAGCAGAAGAAAAGGTGCACATATACACTGTAAAAACACTTGGGTTATTTTTTGACCCAAATTTGATCCAGCAACTTAGTAGAATCTCCACCAGCCCAGGTTTGGGTCAATTTGACCAAGGATCTGTGTCATTTGACATCTGACCTATAACTGGGTTATTTTGACCCATATGCTACTTTGACCCATATGCTACTTTGACCCAGCTTTTGACCCAGTGGTTAGTGCGATCTCTACCAGCCCAGCAGATTGGGTCAAAAAAATTGACCACATAAATGGGTCAAAGCTGAATTTACATTTGCAGTTGCAGGAAGTCTATAAAAGAAATGACATAAGATTTCAATTCCTAAAGATCAATTAATTTATTCAAATCACAAAGTGGTGTTACAATGAAAGCATGCAATTTCTTCTATTTCACAGATAATTATCGATATTCGTTTTGTTTTATTCCAACTAGAACATCAGTGTAACAGTAAAAATCAGAGTAACCCATAAAACTAGTGATACTAGTGATACCCAAAAATGGGTATCACAATCAGAGTAATGTGATACCCATAAAAGTCACCTCTAACAACCACAACATTCTCCTCACTTCAGATAGACTCAAACGAGCCGTCCCTGAAAAACCCATCATCGCCTACAGACGACCACGCAACCTACGAGACCTTCTTGTGCGTGCTGCTGTTCCACCTCTAACTTCCAACCCTACACCCATTCAGCATGGTACTTTCAAATGTGATCGTACTTCGAGAAGCATCGTCTGCAGCCACCACATTGTTGAATCCAATTCCATCACCAGCCACAGCATGCAACTCACACACAAGACTAAAGGTCACATCACTTGCACTACCACCAATGTCATCTATCTGATCTCTTGTAGAGTTTGCGGCATCCAGTATGTTGGCGAAACCAAAACCACCCTCAAGAAGCGATTCTATGGTCACAGATCCACAGTCAACACCATGAAGACTGAGACCCCAGTTGGAGAACATTTTAACCATACTATTAACGACATGTCCCTACAGGGGATTGAATCCTTAGGTAGCCGCCCTGACCTAGTACGAATCAGCAGAGAGAGGCTCTGGATGCAACGCCTTCGCACCATTCAACCTCATGGGCTGAACATTCAGGAAGGACATGACTAACTTTTCTTCTGTCCCCCACTCCTTCTCTCCTTGTTCCCCCCCCCCCTCCCACTTTCTCTCATTCTCCCACAGCTCTCTTCCCCTCCTTTTTTTTCCACACCTTTCTGTCTTTGTCCCTCTCCAGTTAATTCCCTACCCTGTTCCTTTAATCCTCTCCTTATCCCTCCACTGTTTATTTCCTACCTCTCCTCTTTCCCTGTTGCTTTCTTCTCACCTTCCATTGTCCACTTATAATCCCCCTTCATCTATCTAATTGTGTTCACCGTGCTCATTAACCTGTCTGTTTTCTGTGCGTGTTTTTGTCCCTTCTGTTACTGTACTTGTCATTTAGCCTCTGAAGAAGATCCTGCTAGGATCGAAACGTCAGGCCAACTTACTTTTACACACCCATAAAACTAAACAAACAATGAACACAAGAACATAGGCTACTGTACCAATTGAGAATCATTGGAAATTAAGCAATGTTCCTTAAAATCCTGACATACTTAACTAAAAAAACTGATCATTTATTTATGTGCACAAACTTTAGTTCACTGAGGAATATGTTCTGTACTACTTGAAGGACTTTAATTGTTGATCTCACAGCTAGGTTTGCTGCAGTGTTTGTAATATTAAGTACGTTAATCAAGACTGGAGAATGCACTCACTCTCTACTTGTATCTTTAGTCACTGTAGTAATTTGATGATTAGGTAGCATTTCTAATTGTTTTTAAAGAAAATAAATAAACAACATTCCATAGTTATCAATTGTATAAAATGTTAGCTATACAAAGAAGACATGTAGTTTTAATTGTGCACCAATACATCAATGGTGGCTGTAAGAAATCAAATATTTTGGGAAGCTCAATGTTTGGTGGGGGCTTTGTCATGGCCAAAAGTCAAAGACATGTATCAAACATATTTTGCAGTGAGTTGGCTGGGCAAGACAAACCCTATGGCCAGCTGCCACTTAATAAAATATTGCAAGCATATCTCAAAGGTGGTAATTTCCTCAGTAGTTCTTGTACCAAAACAGCATTAGATTTGAATGAGGCAAAGCTGTTTATAACATACAGTACAAGACTTATAATCACTGAAAAGTCATCAATAAATGGAAACACTGGGAATGAATATTTTTGCACCACCAATATGTTACAATATGTATTAAATGTTTAGTTGCTCAGGCAAAAAATGTACATCAGTCATGCTTTTGGCTAGCTGTGCATGTATGATGTATGGAAGAACACTAGTTTTGCACCACTGTCAGTTTGTGAGGCAGTTCTGCTTCTTTAGTCCCTCTAAACTTAACAATAAAAAAATACCAAATGAAACTAAAACCTTGTTCAAGGTAATATAACATGCAAACATAAATAGCAAACAACTTTGTCACATTATGTAAATAAAAAAAAACTCATGTAATCACCCCATCATGTTAATGACCATCAACTAAGTGTTGCACTAATGTTGCACTGCCCAAGGTTTACAGGAAATATGTTCATATCCCTTATATGTGTTTTGAGAAAATTATACGATAAAAGGTTACAATGTATATAAAACAAAAGAAATCATAACACTACTTTTGACAAGGTTGTTTACGTACCTTTTTTCTCTTACTGACTACTTAAAAAAGCACGTAGGCTTCTTACTGAAGGGGATGTCGAAACCTTTCCTTTCCCTTCAATAAGCTTAAAGAGGAATTTCTGTATGAATTCCCAGGTTGTTTGACACTGGCAGGGGTAGGCTATGTCAAACACGTAAAATGATTTGAAACAAATATCAATAGCTGCAATCAAATCTGTGCTGGCAGAGCAACCCCTTCGATGATCACAAATGACCGAGTCGGATTCCTTCTTTCATTAAATGCAAGGACGAATGGCTGCTTTCGAGTTCTATCTTGCTTAAGCTCATCTTCAATGAATTGAGGAAGATTGGTCCCAACCTTTGGAAGAAAGAAAAGAAATTGGTGCTTTCAATGCACACTTAATTCTGTTGTCACTAATTTAAATAATTAGCAAATCTTTTCACTTGAATCATTACCATAGCAGATTTAAGATTCATGTGAACATGAACTACAGAGTCCAATGGTGAACAGTAGAAAAGATGATGGATGGTCCCTTGCAACATAATAGAACTTTGCAGACGTGGGTCTGCCACAACAAGCATACTAAAGAACTTACAACCTGCATCAGAGCACAAAAAAAAATAGTATACTGAAAATGGGGTAATTCTTGGCTTTAGCAGATAAACTAGGAAACTGTGCAGCCTACCTATGGAAAGTGGATTGATTTCCTGATTGTATATCTCTTCTATACATTTTCAAACGAAGGGTTGGGGCATGGTCTGGAAAGCAGTTAATCACAGCTGAAATCTTGTAGTTATTTACTTGTGCAAGGTTTCACACTTACGAACATACCAACTTCCATGACTTTTCCATGATTCCTATGTTTCATTTTCATGACTCTTTATGCTAGTGAAAATATATTTATCATTTTTAATGCATTAATTTTAAACTTAAACAATAGAACAAATGAAATAACACGCACTGTGTTATACAGCATGATACCCCCCACCTTTAAATTCTTCATCTTTTTCAGGACCATGTCCATATTTCCGCAACTGAAAAGTAAAATAGTCATATCCCATGACTTTCCAGGAATCATGTGACCTGTGGGAACCCAGTAGTGCATACATACACATCCTCTTATATGTAAACTTATTATAGTAAAAAGGCAAAATACTCAACTGGTTTGACTTCAATGAAGCTCCTGCTTGCATCCAGATTGGTAGACCTCACTTTTTTACCATGTTTATTGGTGATATTTCCTGATGAAAGCACCAGTGGAAGAAGTTGAATAGCAATATTCTGTACATGATCTGCATAACAAGAAGGATGATATGAATTAAACAAGAAAGCCAATATATGATTTTGCTTACCTGCATGAATTAGCAAATAAAATATTGTGATACACTAATCAACATATCATCTGAGATGTAATATTATATATTATTGACTATTGCAGCTTTATTTATAGTTAGCCTGATTAAAATGATCTCAGTTAGTGTTTGCCACTTTGTTGCACTTTGTTACACGATCAGAGTGAATTGCATAACTCCATCGTTGTGGTCTGAGTACCCCAATTATTCAGTTTGTATTTTTTTTTTAATTTGGAATGTAGGTAACAATGTCTTGCAAGTTAATAAACCAGAGAACCGTTTGCCATATCCATTTGTTACTGAGATCCTAATTAAATCATTGATATATGTTTGTGTTTACCTTCTTGAAAGCCACTTATGCCAAGTTTCTTCTGCAATTCGGTATTCTGGTAGTTAGCATAGTTTATAACTTTTTTACAAAGTGAGCTAGTCCAGGCTACCTTCAATGAAATTGGTGAGAACTGGAGTAAGAAATCCTGCTCAATCTGAAATGTAAAAACAAACAATTGAAAACCTTTTAGCACCTTATAGGTTTTTGATGGAATTACTTACAGAATAAATGTTACATAGTGAAGAGTGTAATCAAACAGAACATCACTAGATGCGGGACATGGCAATGCAACAACATACAATCATAGCATATAAATCATAACACTAATTTACAATCAGAGAGTTATACATGACTGCCCACTCACATACATGTTCAAAGATGTGCGCATCCACCTTCCCTATATAAGGACAATATATTCCCCCTTATTAAATTACAACATAAACTTGGGCCAACTCTGTTACAGGCACTTTTCCCAGTATTAATTCCATGTTGTCTGTGCTTGTCAAATTATTAGTATCAGGTTTTTTTAGCTAAACATTACAAATTCATAAGTAGTCATGACATCACTATTGAAAGTCATGAGTGTCCCAGTAAATAAGGTTTATATACAAATTGAATATTGTGGTGGACTGAGGGTAAACAAGTGGGACCCCCAGCAGCTTAGATGCATTTGATTGACAACCCAACACTTTGAGGGGATAATTAACTGGAATATCAGGTACATGATCTCAGAGGAGCAGGAAAGTGGTACTTATTTCGGTCATACCATTCCTGGTGTATCCAGCAGCCTTGGATATTCCGTAATAAATTGGCTGAGACTTGCATCGGACCTGTTCTGTCCAAGCCATGCTGCTCTGTAAGCCTAGGGAGTCTCATGTATTCCTTTACTTGGTCATTTGGACTGTGGTTATACTTCAGCCATTCAATCATTTTCAAAGTCTCTTCATCATCTAACAGATGTTAAACAAAATGAAAACAGAATGCCAAAAGGCTTAGTGATTCCCTGTCCACAGTAAAAGAAAGTGTACTTTAATTTCAACAACATGAGAAGCAACATTGAATAAAAGATTTTCCAACTTATCCTTTAGCTGACCAGAAGTGGTCAGTGGTGCAATGGGTTTGTATTGATCGATGGATGCCTACATTGTTCAGATTTGCTGACCTTTGAATTCTATGAAAAACAATAGGGATCCTCAACCAGACCTGTCAACTTGCCTTGCTAAAAAAAAAACGATTTAGAACTACCTGTCTTATCGTGCATACGAAAGCTGAATTGAGATTGGATTAAACACCGGGAGTTTCCTAATTCATCCTGTGAGATAGGCTGGAAAAACGGGAGCCTCCCAGTAAAACCGGGAGAGTTGACAGGTCTGCTCTATTCACCGAGGGGTACCAATGTACTAAGTTTGAGTGTCAAATAACTATAACTTCTTGAGGTCATGTGTACAAGCTTTTCATACATTAACCTCTCTTGACTTCAAATGACATTTGACTCCCATGAAATTCAATAGGGATCATCTACTTACCAAGGGCTACCTACATACTGAGTTTGAAGTTCCAAATGACTTAAACTCCTTTATATATTGTGTTCAGTTACAAAATTTTCAGACTATTACCTCTGTTGACCTCAAATGACCTTGGACCTCCATGAAAAAAAATAGAGGGATCATCTACTCACAAAGGGCTACCTACATACTAAGTTTAAGGTTCAAGCAACTTAACTTGGCACCTGACTGTTATAGTGAAAAATCATTATGACATTTTATACGATTTATTACATACCAGTAGGAATTACTGGGGCTGTAGGAGTATCAGTTACTTAGCCTACACAGTTAAAAGAAATTGATCCATATCCCTTACTGAGTATATTGTATGTAGACTGTTCAAGATAATGGTATTAGTACCTTTTGGATCTGTTTTTATGTTGAACTTTACAGGTGTAGGCTTCTTTACTTCTTTCGGTGTTGCTTCTTGTTTCTCAAAGGCACGGGATCGTTTTCGGATATTGCGCAATCTTTCCTCAAGATAGCCTGTAGCAGGTGTTTCCCATGGGCTTTTGTGTACCATGCTTCCTATAGTCCACAGATAAAAATAGGACATGTATAGTTAACTTCAATTGTTCAATTACACAGACTATAGTCTTGGCAAAGACTGTTTGTTGGAGTATATCATATTTTACTGCAGTGGCATAACCAGTGGGGCAAGAGCCCCCAATTGGGCACCCCCCCCCCATTTAATTTAAGCCGGATGCCAACTTTTGGTATTACATCTTTCACAGAATGTTTGTCTAATAATCTAAAGCTGTCCTCATCTATGGAAATAAAAAATAAAAAAATTTTATTAGTTTTTCAATTTTAAATGCTCATATGAAACTAGTAAGCAAGGGGAAATACAGATAATAATCAAACTTGTAACAATGAATCAATAAAGCATCAATTGAAAGAAAACGAGATAGAGGTTCTTTTGGCATTGTCACTTTGTGGCTTAATAGTATATTCAAAGAAATATTTCAGTTTGGAATATTAAGTGCACGACGTTTGGATTGTACCATGCTACTACTAGCCTAGGCTATCTTTACAAAGATTAGCTATGTCTAGATAATTAGTTTACCTCTGTTGAAACTGTACTAGCCTATACCAAAGAATATTTGCCTAGATGCTATCATGCTAGTTGCTACATCAATATGATATTATATAAAGTTCGGAAATTGTTACAAAATGGCCTATATAGCTAAGGGCAGGCCTATGTTAGTTTGTAACCTAACTTAGTTTCAAACTTACTGGTAGGGCCTATAATCCTAACTTAGCCTGGGGGCCTACGTACCTATTTTGACTTGAAATGTAAGTTTTAGCCTGTTCCCACGAACGCGGGCTTGCTTCACTCTTGATCGACCTATCGAGGCTAGGGCAAGTTGATCCACTCTTTTACTCCGTGGGAACGGGGCAAGCCCGAGCTTGATCAAGCCCCTCATGAGAGGTGGGGTTAGAACAGCTAAGCCCGGGTAAACGTTGACCAATGTAAATAAACTATTGCCTTGGGGTGTAAAAGATACGATGGATTTTATCAGTTGTGGTTTCCGCCGCTTGCTTATTTCTGTATCGACATAAAACTGTGTCTATTTTCAAATTGGTTTTGCATGTGTACAATGGACCGATGCAGTGAGAATGAAGGAATTACGTAAGGCATTGCTGAGTAGTAGGCCTACACAGTGTAGCTGCCCTTGTATATCCGCATACATATAG
>JAIPMN010066577.1:0-12362 GCA_020650975.1 Apostichopus californicus
TAGCAGAAGTATCTTTCAAATTGTTGTGAGCTTTGATTTCACAAATGTTCTCCTAAAGTTGTATAAAATTGATACATTTGCTAAAAGAAGATGTTTTCTTACTATTTGTTTATACTTCTACCTGCATTGAGATATCTCAGTAAATGATTTGCTGTACTTTATCAAACATGATCTTAGATTTGATAGGGTAAAAATTTGTTAAAAAACACTCAAATTGAGTGATACTCTGAAATGAGTCTAAGCTTGATCTATAAATGAGGCATTCACAATCAACTTTGATATTCATCCAAGTTTCCCTTTGAGATAACATTTCTCCAGCAAGGCATTGCACATATTCCCTCACACACATACAAAGATGCATACAGCATATAATTAAACATGGGTACGATTTACATTAAAACCAAAATCAGTTACCAAACATTTGAAGATATTGCTGGTTGGAACTTGTTTCCTAAGTTTGGACGGTACAAATTAATTTCAGAATGATACATGAACCATTCTACCTTTTATCATGTTGGATAAAATGTTACAGGAGAAAGATCTTTTTGCAACGTATCATTGATTCCAAACTGGTGGACCAGCTATACACTATTCGGACAGGATTATTAATTTTTGTACTGTTTGCCTCTAGGGCAGTATTTCCATTTTCAGGCATAAAATTTGGACCTTAATATATCATAGTAATACTAAAGTTAATCTTGCAAATGTTCTTTAAGTGATACTTAATACTTATAATGGATTAAATGATACTAACTACTCTGACATGAGAGACCGAAAAATCCTTGATTGCAGGAACATAAATCATCATTACAGGTACCTCCATTCTGACAGGGCTCCATGAGACAACCTATTGGGAGAATAATACATCATATGGATTAAATTACAACAAACGTCAACAAGCATTAGAATGCACAGTATATTTGATATAGATCTTAGTTATAAATCAGAATGATGATGCACATCAACAAATATCTACAAGAAAGATTTTTGTCAATTCCACATTTACTTCCTTTGACATTTTGATTTGTTTATATGCTCAATGCAGTTTATATAGACAATGTTTTCTCCCTCTTCAGACGGCTTTCTTCTAATGAATCAAGTAATGATAACAGGATAATATATGCCTAGTGTGTATGTGCATCTGAAAACATGTTCCAAAATAATGACAGTTAAAACAAGAAACAATAGTTCTAACATTCCAATCATCTTCTGTTGCATATTTTAATATTTTTTATCTACACAGGCTTTTTGCAGTAGCTGAACACATTGCTAACATTTTTTAAATTTTTTTCCTAATGATATTTCATGGCAGAGTGACCTGCTCAGTACAAGTGAAGTAGCATATTTGCAAGTTTTCAGCATATATTACGGCCATAATGAATTATTTCTTTCCTGGAAATATACAAAAATTGATTCTGTGAAATAAATTAAGGGCAAATCATAAATTTTGTTTATGGTTTAATTGCCAATTTGCCAATAACTTAAAGGCACGCTTAATCCACTAGTTAGGACAGAATATTGCAAATTAGTGTCTATAACATCTTTAATAATTTAAAAATAAAATATTGACGCAAGTGAATTAACCTGCTTCAGTGAGTCCAATACTGACAGTATTAATATCTCACTAAGTTCCAGATATTGTAAAGCCCATTACATTTTCATTGAGTCCTAGCTGATTTAAATGACGAAGCCCAATCTGTTCAGTGACAGTTGTAAAACCTTTGTGACAAGTACTGAAAACAAACTACAACAATGTAAGTAGCTGGGAAAGTAATAAATTGAAAGTTTATGTGAAGTTAATGAAAATTCATGTTAATCTGCATACTGAGTAACACATACTTGCAATTGATATGATGAAACTATTACATAATACTGTTTTAACATTCATCTGTAGACAAATGCAAAGATGTATTTGAAAAACAATAAATGTTGTACAATGAATTTTTTTACAAAAAGGTTCAACTAATCCAGCTGGACAAGTGCATGGGTTCTGTAATACAGATGGATGACAAGTTCCACCATTAAAGCATGGCCGATCAAGATCACAATTAACTGTAAGAAGAGAAGCACTTACGTTAATATGTTGAAAAGATAACAGTAAATTGATTAATGGCACTCTCTCTTCATGAAAGCAGGATAATGGTGTTTGCATAGTAGTAAAGGAGGAATAGTTCTGTCAAACTATTTTTACCCTGTCAAATTATACCATTATTTGAATAGCTACTTTTTCCTTTCATTTGTGATTTGTGAGTTTTGTGACCAAGGCATGCGGTATGTGATATAAGTTTCTTTACATCAGCAGAGTATTCTTCATAACTCAAACATACATCACTGCGTTCCACTCCTGCAACTGCATGATACAATTTTCCATTTGAATGCATTTTTCTCCCATATGATGAAAATTCTCACTGACTGCAATGTCATGGATACTTCAATGTCAGTAACACTTATCTATCTGGTATTAATTTATAGACCTCTCTCTTATTCTGTGACCTGACATGTAAAGGATAACTGGAGGCACAAGTCATATTTTAATATAGACCATTAGAAGAAAGCACAGCTATCTGACAGTGTGTAGATTGTATGCTATATAACAAAATTGAATTCTTGAGAAGTGACCGTTTAATCAGCTGAGGTTAATCAATTAAAGTGTCTGCACTATATTTTCTAATACACAAACAATAAAGTCAGGTTTGTCAGCTGCAATCAAAATTAAATGGATAAAACATTTAGTCTTTTATGGCCTCAAATGATATGTTCTTTCAAGCTACAAATTAGCATGTGGAATTGTTTACAGTATATGATGTATTACTAATTATCTATTTATAGAAGAAGTTTCCATTCTGTGGCAAAATATTTGTTTGATGTTAAATTGGTGTATAGTATGATAATGCATGGCTAGATAATATGAAACTGTCTGTGAAGTAAGAAAAAAGTCTGTCAAATGTCCTATTAAAACTTGCTTACAAAGAAGTTTTGCAACACTTTATAGTAAGGTATGTTTATGTTATAAGTCCAAAGTAAAAATCCAATGCCGAAAATGTGAAGGTAACTGGAAGATTTATTCATTTCTAAGTACAACAATATGCTTTTCATGTGAATAACAGTATATTAACTTATTCAATGTCTAGGTTGCATTTATGTGTGAGCCATGAATGAAGTTTAAGTTTGTAGATTTAAAAAATCACAAGTTAGGTTTAAACTGACAAATGGACAAAAGATGCAATAGGCAGAAAGACAAAACTAAGACTATTCAAAACGCTAGTAAGATCAGTGCTGTTATATGGAAGCGAAGCATGGAAAGTGACAAAGAGAGAGGAGCAAAAGTTGGATACTTTTCAGTTCAAGTGCATACGAAGAATACTGAAAATACCTTGGACAGAACTAGTTAGCAATGACAGAATTATGCAGCAAACAGGCATAAACAGAATAAGTGTAGAGATACGGAGACGCAGATGGGATTGGATTGGTCATATTATGAAGAAGGAGACAGGAAATCACGCAAGAGTAGCAATGGAATGGGCACCAGAAGGAAGGAGAAAGGTTGGCACACCCAAGACGACTTGGAGAAGGACAGCAACTAAAGAGAGAGACAAGAATGGTTTGAGAAGCTGGTCCGATGTGAGAAGAGCTGCAGAAGATCGGCAAGGGTGGAAAGAGAGCATCTTGACCTTATGTAACAGACGTTACGGAGAAGATTAAGATTAAGAGGTTTAACCTGCTTGCTTCACAAACAGGAGGTCACACATGTAAAATTGAAATGATGCAGGGCCTTTTTACAAATTGGGATATTCCGGTGACGTTAACGTTACAAAAAATCAGAGGATATTTTCGATGACACTTTTTATTGGGGATGGTACATGAAATCTCTGGACTGTCCCCATGAATCATCTGGTCACCTTAACATCCAAATTGGCATTTTCAAATTCTGTGCCTTTTCCTTATTTCCTGACCGTGTGGGAACCATGCATGTATATAGGGATTGTTTTTGCTTTGTACTTTAAGCATCACTTACTCCCATCCTTGCACATATTATTCTGCATCTAACAAGTCGATTAGTTGATTTTGTGTTAATATACATATGTAGGCTATTCTAGCTTGATTTCCTCTTTTTGCTATGTAGGATAGACAACAAATTAAGATAGCAGCAAAAGCAAACAGATATTGTGGAGTGTAATTGTTAACATTCAATACCTTTAACAGTTATAAGGAACAGATTACGTTTCCAATACCTTTCACTATGTTCATTTATGAGTGTATGAATTTAATGTTAGATAACAAGTCAATCTAACATGCAGCCGTAAGTCCATAATGTTGAACCTAATTAGCATCTACTCATTAAATTCCTAGGTTCTTCAACATATATTTGATATACAAGGAACACATAAACTGTGGACCCTCACTTCCAGCATGAATATATATATTTTGTATCAAACATATCACATGCAAGCACATTTATTATCTCATTATGACATCTCAACAATTTAACTACTTTTAGTTTCATGAAGTCTGTCAGCCAGCTCTCAAAATCTTCCTTTAAAGGAATGCTAGCACCATGTAAACAACATCTTATCACAGGTTTAAACATGGTACTCACTGTTATATTACCATAGCACGGCTTGCTTAAGTGATAAAACTCCTCCCAGCAATATAGACAAACCATTGATAGCTAGACCAGTAACTTGTTTTTAATACTGTGGTGAGAATTAATTTGTTCATAATCTATGGCATGCATAGTATTTCAAGCTACATTATCAGAAAAGATAACCATTAGTTGGTTTGCTTGTATTAAGGAATGATTTATTACTTTATACTTACCAGGATCATCATCTATTATAGTAATGAAGGTGTACGATTGACCAGGCACAATATTGACCATTGATGATGATGGTTGTGGATCATACAAGTCAAAAAAAAAAGTTTCATTCATTGTTTCTTGGGTCAAATCAGATATAATGGAGACATTCACAGGAGTGCAGGGATGTCCAGCACTAATAGTGACATCTTGACGAGGGTTCATTGGAATGTCCACAAAGTCAATGTCTGGCAATGCGAAGTCTGATGGGAAGGCTTGTGTGTACACTGTACAGAGAAAATACATGCACAGCACATTAACTAAGTAACCAATCAATGTATAGGGAGCTATTGATTTGGGGTTTTTTAACTTTCAATTGAAAGGTTTTACACGTAAAAGCCTCAATATTACAACAAATGCTCTTCTCATGCAATAGGATGATGCCAGATGGTAACTAGTTTACACAGAGTAAAGGATAAATATAAAGACTTTTACCTCCACTCATCAGGTCAAATAAAGTTGGTTGTAGCACCTCATAATATCTGATACCATTACTAAGATACCTATTAGTTATTGATCAGTATAGTCAATACAGGCTGCTCCCGGGAATAAGAGTGCTTTTACACTAGATCCGAACCAGACGTCAATGTCAGGATCTGATCCTGACGCCAAGATCACGGCTGTAGTGATCGATCAGTTCAGATCTGAATCTGATCCTCCTATTTTGATGCTGGCAGAAACCAGGATCTGATCCGGACTTCGAGATTAATTTTGCAATGTAAACACTCCCGCATCAACAGTGACCCGAGATATCCGGTAACCGCATTATGTCAAATGCATTCTTGTGTGAAATCCCAGTCCTGTATTATGCATGTGCTAATTCCTACTTACATTGACTGCATGTGGGCCGTACATAGCGTAGTAGTATTGTCACCCTAAGGCTATGCAACCATGACAACGAAAGTTTAGGAATATACGTAGTACGCGATCCGAGGCTGTGCATCACACATTTCTAATCCAATTTTTTTACCAACATTCAGTTAAAAGATGCAGAGGATCAGAGTACAACTCAAGTGTAAATGCGCCCGGATCAATGCATAAGGTTACCCAATGAAGAGATGATAACATCAGGGGATCTGATCCGGATCTAGTGTAAAAGCACCCTAAGTCTTCTAGTATCGCATTGTAAAATGACATACAAAATGGTCAATTGCTATATAAATGCAAACATGTATAGCAGTGTTTTACCCAGAGATCATGTATTACTTTATAAGAACGTAACTTAGGGACTTCAAAACTGCTACACAAAAGTTGAACACTAAATTATCCCCTGCGCTCTGTTGTCAGTGTTTTAATTACCCTGTAATCAGTGTTAATGTCTAAATTCATTAAAGTTAGTGTTCAAAAATCAAGCATGAAAGATACAAAAGCTAGCAAACATACTAAAGGGCTACAATCTTGCAAATGATTCATATAAAGACTGATTCATTTATAATGATAAGGTATCCCATATTACCTATTTTACCTGTATTAAGCTGACATACTATTTCTCTCAAGTGGAAGAGATATATTTTATTTTAGATCTAGTTTAACCAATATGCAGTAGACAATTAAAGAAAGATGAAAACCAGCCCCACCTTACTCTCCAATTTACCCCTCTCATACCTGTCATGTTGCATGTGATCAATACAATACACAGTAACTAAAGAGGCCCACAACAAACAGTTTGATAGAAAAATATTTGAAAGACCACAAATGATGAGACTCAGCAGCTAACTGCAACAAATACATTGAAAATACCAACATTAAAATAACCTGACTTTTAATATCAGTAACAGGGCTATCCAATTGGAATATATTAAAATTCCACAACTTGTAATAATGAGGCTATTATCTCTTACCTGTAGGTTTCTCACCCTTGCCTTGAGATAATATAAGTTACTCTCATATTTTCTTCATTGTCAATATGTTTGCATCCATGAGAAGTCTAGTCAAACCTTGTTATGTACTTTTTAATGTTTTTGCCAATACATTCACAATGCTAACAACGCTTTGATCTTCTAAAACTAAAGAAAAATAAGCCCAAACCTGCAAGGGTTACTTCTTCTGAAGATGGTTGTCGACAGACTTGAACGGTAACTTCTTTTAGTCCAACATGTCCTTCAGTTACTGTTATCAGCGAAGGACTCAGATATGCAGCAATGGCTAAAGGTGTTAAATATGATGAATTTCACAATTAAACTGAGATCTAAAATGACAGCTTGGATCACTGAGGTCTATTTTGAATACATTCTCTGTAAAATATATCAGTTGCGGAAACTTGTTCTATTAGTTATTATTTGAGATGTTCAATTAAGAAAATACTTACAGCTTTAAAGTAGATTATAAAGCATTATGGTGACACAAAAGGAACAATCAATTATCTCTAGTAAAATTTGAAAGCCACATTTTGTTTGTTTTTGCTGTGAAAGTTCTTTGTCTTGATTACTTTGGAAAAACCCAGAAGATTGTGTAATTTCTTGCCTTATTTTAATATTTTAACACACTTTCACCTGATAGGTAACATATTAAAATGTAACTGTAGTTTTGAAGTAACCACCAAAAATATCACAGAGTTTCAGCTCTTTTGACAGTTACAGAGGTACAGTATTTGTAACATTCACTTGTTGACTCCAACCAAGTAGAAAACTGGTAAGCAAAGTCTACATCCTATGCAAAGGTTTTTCTATGTGCAGCATTGCAGGTCTTTAGGATGAACTGTGATGCCATCAAAATGTAATGTTCTTCACCAACCAGAGCTGCCAGTTTATTTCAGCAACCAACCAACTCTTAGTATTCTATGACTCATTCATGACTTTATCTTATTCATTGCAAGTATTTGAAAACATTCCAATGTTCAACTCTACTTTCTCTGTACAAACTATAACAACCATCTCAGTTCAACCTTCCAATTTAAGTAACCTTTGACCTTATCACTCAACTGAGCTGACAAGGACCAAGTGTGATGAAAAGTCCCAGTAAAAGTGTGTTTGCTATCAGAAACAAATGCAACTGTAGTTATGTGCAATATTTAACAGATTTCATGGTCTACTTGGTATGTACACAATATTATAACTCAGTCCTTTTGTCTGTGGTACTACTGACAGTGTGGGTCAAGCTGAACTGGAACAAAAAAACACAACATACTGTACCAACAAAATAATCCTGTTTATACCCTGTACCAAGTTTAAGATTTATCAAAAGCTTTACCACCCAATAAAGCCTGTTTCAAACTGTTCGGATTTGAGCACTGCTCTCCTTATACAACTTTTGACCCTAATTAAAAACAATATCAGTCAAGAACTCATTAAGAGTCACCTACATATGATATATCATCTAAATGCATTTAGTAAAAGATTCACCTATAAAGTTGAAATTAATTAATTTGAAGGTTTACAAGGTTTGCAGGTTCTCAAATGACCTTTAACATGCACCAAAAACAAACTCACCACTAATGAGACTAATGAAAGATGGACTTTATATTGAACATTTCAATAATTGTTGAGTGAGCTTGTTTACAAGCTGTTCATATTTTGGCTGATGGTGACCTCAAGTGATATTTGACCTCCACCAATACTATAAACAGTCAAGAACTCACTGAGGAGCATCTATGTACAGTTGTTATAACGTTTATGCATGCTACACATGATGAAGGCTTTCTTTAATTTTGTCTCCATTCCAACCGCAATTAATTAATCATTCATTAAAAATTAACTGAATGCCAAGTACCCATTTACTCTGTATTGGGTCCTTGGTTTGGTCATCCTGCTAGTTGGAAAACTCCAAATCTAGATACTCACACTGAGTGTAATGATAATGCTTCATCGGTGAGCTCTCTTTCTCTGGATATATCTATCAGTACCTCTCTCTCTAATTAGCGTCAATTACCAACCCTCTCTATCTCATCAGCCTACATTATCAACTAAATATCTTATTAGCCTACATTATCAACACTATCTTATTAGCCTACATAATCAACTCTATCTTATGAGGCTATATTATCAACTCTCTTAAATAACTTAATAGCATACATCAACACTCTTTCTACTGTTAGCTTACTTTATCGACTCTCTCTATCTTATTTGCCTACATTATCAACTCTCTCTTATTAGCCTACATGATCAACTCTATCTTATTAGCCTATATTATCAACTCTATCTTATTAGCCAATATTATCAACTCTCTTAGATATAATAGCCTACATTATCAACACCCTCTCTACTGTTAGCCTACATTTATCAACTCTATCTTATTTATCAACACTCTCTATCTTATTAGCCTATACATTATCAACTCTTTCTTATATTAGCCTACATTATCAACAAACTCTATCTTATCAGCCTACTATATATTTATTAGTCTATATTATCAACTCTATCTTATTAGCAAATATATTCAACTCTCTATCTTAGTAGCCTAAATAATCAACAATCTCTCTATCGTTAGCCTACATTTATAAACTCTATCTATATTAGTCTATATTATCAACTCTATCTTATTTATCAACACTCTCTATCTTATTAGCCTATACATTATCAACTATTTCTTATATTAGCCTACATTATCAACAATCTCTATATTATCAGCCTACTATATATTTATTAGTCTATATTATCAACTCTATCTTATTAGCAAATATATTCAACTCTCTATCTTAGTAGCCTAAATAATCAACAATCTCTATTGTTAGCCTACATTTATAAACTTTATCTATATTAGTCTATATTATCAACTCTATCTTATTAGCAAATATTTTCAACTCTCTATTTTAGTAGCCTAAATAATCAACAATCACTATATTGTTAGCCTACTTTATCAACTCTCTCTATCTTATTAGCATACATAATCAACACTCTCTATCTTATTAGCCTACATTATCAACTCTATCTTAATAGCCTATATTATCAACTCTCTTAAATATCTTAATAGCATACATTAACACTCTCTCTACTGTAAGCCTACTTTATCAACTCTCTGTATCTTATTAGCCTACATTATCAACTATATCTTATTAGCCTACATTATCAACTCTATCTTATTAGCCTACATTATCAACACTCTCTATCTTATTAGCCTACATCATCAACTCTATCTTACTAGCCTACATTATCAACTCTATCTTATTAGCCTACATTATCAACGCTATCTTATTAGCCTACATTATCAACACTCTCTATCTTATTAGCCTACATAATCAACAATCTCTCTATTGTTAGCCTACATATTCAACTCTCTTATTAGCCTACATCATCAACTCTATCATATTTGCATATATACTACCAACTCTCTCTATCTTAATAGCCTACTTTATCAACTCTCTTTAGATATCTTATTAGCCAACATTATATATCTTTAATCTCTATATACATCACTTGAAATATACTGATCAATTCTCTACTGAGAATTTGTGGTTATCATGCTACACAGTTCATGACAAAGGTTTCTACATTGCAGATTTTCACTAGACACACAATAAATAGTTTAAATTTAATAAAACATATGTACAACTTTGGCATTGTTAATGGATATAAGAGGAATACAGAGTAATTAGCTATCTTCAAGGCATATATCTGACCCTTGTCGAATGCAGTGATTACACTGCATTTATAGAGTATCTTCATTAGCTGTAGCAAATATATTTGATTTGACAATGCATGTAACTTTGCAAGTAAAGGACCACATTTACAATTCCAAACACTCTCCTAAACAAATGTGATAGTTACATGCATACAATGGCATACTGTTTATTCTAACACACTGACTGTGTGTTAATGAATATCATCCCTTGGTGACCGGACAACTCCCCCTTGGACAATTACCCCCCGGACAATTACCCCCAGACCACTCCCCCTGGACAATTACCCCTCAGACCACTCCCCCTGGACAATTACCCCCTAGACAATACCCACCCAGACAATTCCCACCCCAGACAGTTCCCACCCCAGAAAATTCCACCCCTGGACAATTACCCTCCCGGACAATTTTCCCGGACAATTGCCCACAGATAATTGTCAATCGGGAGCACCCAATTGGGACGATTTTATAACGCTAATTACCTATAAAAACTGTGCGAGTGTACGATATTATTTTATATTAGCATAACCAACAGGCCCAACTCACTTGAGAAAGAATAATCGCGAAGTTAAAGATACGAACAAGTAGCAACAACCATGTTAAATTCGTCAAAAGTTTCCTGATTTGTAGTGACAACCATGTAAAATTCGTTAGCAACAACGCGAAATGCAGCAACGGTGATGCTATTGCTGTTTACAGAGCGATTCTGATGTTGATGTCAACCGTACCGCACTGCGCGTATACGAGAGCAATATTTTTTCTCACGATACTGAAAACGGAGAAATTTCACACAATTTAGATTTTATTTAAAAAATATACATCTTGTGTAAAATAAAGCATGAAATAATATTTCAGAAAATAGAACTTCATTAAATCAATGAGATTTCAAACTGGCGAACAATCGACCACCAGCTTCACTGGAACTCTAACCTGCATGGACCTTTTTTCTCTGATATTGGAAGACAAGCCCACTGGCTCGCCCATTTGATATACATTTACAAAGTGGTGTTTGTTACCTGATAAAAAAATTTAAAGCTACACTTGCAATAAATGATATAGAAAAAATTACGCATACAATTAATCAAATAAATGAAAGTAATATAGTGATATAATTATGGCTAAGTCTGAATGATAAATGTATCTATTGTTTGATGATTTTGATACAAATATCACTCTCTAAAATGAAAAAAATTGAAATTTATCTAAAGGACTGAAAGTAGGGACCAATGGAAAGTTGGATTGAAAAATTTGAATTGAATATGATTGTTTATCAATATCTTAGATTGAAAATCTCAAACGTTTTTCAATTGGAATTTGATTGGTCACTAGTTTCAATCTTTTGAATTAAGAGGGCACTATTCCCAGAGTGACAAGTTTTAAATATTTATTCTTCGAGCAGAATGGCGCACTTTTAGAGTGGTACATTATGACACGCATATGTCATATTGAAGTGCCGAGATTGCTGGTGTAGCCTGCATTATGTTTATCAAGAATGCATGGAAATAAGGAAAAAACGCTCGCGAAGCGCGCAAACATCTGTTCTAGCGAGCTACCATGCATGCGAAATGCGTAAAAAAATCATAGTAGAAGTAGATTTTGTGCGCGCCGAGCGCACAGATAATTTGTAATTGCTACTACCATCATTGTCAACATTAAGAGCAAATGAAAGGACTATGACATTAACAGTGCAGCTAATGCGCGCGAGAGCGCCTGGAAAATTCTGTGGTAGCTAGCTAAAATGCATGCGAAGAGAGATAAAAGCTATCACAGTATAAACCTAGCTAGGGCACGCGAAGCGCGCGAACATTTCTCTGGTCTAGCCATCTATCATGCATTCAAATTGCGCAAAAACTAACAAAGCATAAACGCTGAATACTCTAGTTCTGTCAATAAATACACATGTGAATGCAAGCATATGGCCACTGATGAAAATACTGTAAACGTTGGCGAAGCG
>JAIPMN010067301.1:605-14809 GCA_020650975.1 Apostichopus californicus
CAATACCTTCATGCCCAGTACATATAATAGTACTTGAAAATTAAATAAGCTTATATTAAAAAAAGTACTGCTTTGGTCGGCTCTGGTTAATTTAAGTATAGTTTTACCCATGTGTGATTTTATCCGGTGTACCCAGATACATAGGCCCACCTGCTAATTCTGGATAAAGTCACTAGGTTACATTAAAGGTTGGTCGAGTCAGTGACGAGTGAACATTGGTTCTCTACTTTGCCCAATGAATAAGTGTGCACTGAATTTTCGTACAGTGTTTGCAACGCATTTTGGCAGTATTCTTTTGTTTGTGAATTCATATTGCAGTTATTTTTTGTTTGGTTGTGCATGTGCCTATTTCACTTTGTTTCGAAGTTCTTCACCCTGTAATGCTGTATGTTTCTGTCATTTTCAGAGAGAAAATGCATTTACAAGTTCCACTACAACGTGTTATGTAAATGTAATATGGGCTTGTTGCATTTAAAAGCAATGTGAAGTCATTCGTCATGTAACTTTATATATTGTCTCCTATTATCCAACGTTCTGTTAACATTTATTTTTGTTTTCTTTAATTTTCAGGACTCTTCCTGCATCTGCAGGTTGGATTCTCCTATGTCAGACCTGTCAACTCTCCCGGTTTTACCGGGAGACTCCCGGTTTTTACCCCAATCTCACGGCCTCCCGGTTTCATCTTCTATTCTCTCGGTTTTTTAATGTTTCATCACTTGCGAAATTTCTGAAAATAGCCAACAGATAGTCCTATGCTTATTCGCGTAATAAGTGTAATCTAAAAATAGATTGATTGTTTACAAACACGTTACGACTGACACAGTGCTGTGCGGGACTCTCAACCAATATCAGGCTGCTTTTTCAGTTCTCAGACTTGACAATGTCGTTATTGTACGTTGGCCTTGGTCGAGTCCTGAATACAGTACAGTACGGCGTGCACTGTGCATATGCCATGGTGCACAAGTTTAGTAAACACAAGTTGTCACTAATTGTTTGTAAATGCGGCGTACCGAGTGTGTGCAGTTCGCATGTATAGGCTACTTGTATACGACAAAAAAACAGTTTAAGTTCTATGACGAAACACACTTTACCTGCGTCCTCTTCGATGCTAGGTGAATATCATCTCTTAAACTACGATTTAAGAAACGGCTGTTTCAAACATCTTACTAATTCTTTCGGCGACTTTAATCCCTATTCATTGAGCACAATAGCATAACCTGCGTATAAACTCGTACAGGGATTATACGAGGTGTCTACGCGGCAATTAGTTTGTCAACGATTTTATACGCGATTGTACTCGTTTATACGTCTTTATACGATCCTGTGCGCGTACACATGTCCAGTTATACATGAGCGGTACTGTAGACTATTTATTTAGGAGTATTTATATAATTTCAGTTGAAAATTACCAACCTCCCTATTTTCCCCTTATTCTCCCGGTTTTTTGGCCCTGAAAAATGTTATTCTCCCTATTTTGGGGTCAAACAGGTTGACAGGTCTGCTATGTGGGCACTTGGGATATAGTAACTTTTTGGACTTCTAAATTTAATTCAGTACTTTTCACGCCATTTCATTCATTGCCTTGATTCAATAAACTTTGATTAACCTTTGAAAAAACACATTCCTGTTATATTCTTTTGCACTAAATCGTTCATTCATATTCACCAGTGTGAATAAAAATTAACAAGAAGTTCCTACATAAGATGTACATTTCACGTATCCAAAAATACTTTTCAATTCATCACGAAGATAGGCTGATTGATGTCTATGAACCTGATACATCATAAACTATATGACCAAAAAGTCCAAGAGAGACTGACCCAAGATGAAGGATACCACATAAAAAACAAGTTCTTAAATATTCTATGACATTACTAAACCTTGCAACGTCGTTCTCTCGACAAACAGGCAATGGGCGCTAAAGGCAACACTTGCAGGATGAAGTGTAACCTGCAGAGACTTTTCATGGCAAAGTAGCGTAAATGCAAGTTCTGTATTTGATGTACCATGATTGATATTGATAATTGTAGAGACAGAGCAAAGATATGAAACTAGGAATCGAAATTTGAACTTCCAGTATTGAGATACTGCGTCATTGATGCTCTTGTTATGTTATTGCTTTTGTTGGATTTTTTGTGCAAGAACCATTGCTCAACTAGTCATTGAAGCCGGTCTCATAAAACAAAATGGCCATGAAGAGATACATCTACATATGCGTATGTACATTTAGATATACATGAGACGTAATTTAAGCTTGTACTCCAGACAAATAAAGAGTTGGTAAAAATATATTATTTCATATGATTTAATATAGTTCATACATGTTTATCGTCTCAGTTTCGTATCGGCTGCTTTTATGGCTTCAAAAGAAGCGTCATTTTTCGCAGAATACAGAAATTGGCTCCACTGGCTCATGGGCGCATTTGTTCTGAGCCGGAAAACCACGAGAGTGACGGGGATCAACGGGAATATGATATTAATTAGTTGGAAACTGATCGGCAGCAATGATATGATCACTGACAGCCAAACATAATCATTTAATCATCTGGTTTCTTTCAGATGGATTGCCTTAGAAACTGCTGTACTTTACATATCAATGTCTGTTTGCAATATTTTACCTTCCTGGAAATTGTCATAAGCAATCTAAAATCATAAAGTATTCTTGTAAAATATATCTTTTATAAACTTATTTCAGTGAAACTGAACTACGCAATAATACGTTTCTTCATGCTAGTGTCTCCATGAACAACACCAAACGTATATGGAAATAACTTATTTCAAACAAATATGAATGGTCCCCAGAAGTCGTTGTTAATATAATCCATAGGTAACGTTAGTGCCGGGTTGAATACTAATTTAAAATATCAACATGAACCTTATGTGGATAACTATTATTATAACCTGAGTTATTCGGTTAATTGAGGTCCGCATTTGGTTTGTTTTTAAATCGTTACGACGATCAAGTTTCTGATTCAAATTGTATATCACCCTGTGTTATTGTGACATGCCGTAAAGTGTGCTTTGCGAGCTAGTACTGTAACGTTTCCAAAGTTACTTTCATCACCGGAATTCTGGTATCTCCTCGAATTGGCTCAATATAGAAAATGTACCATCGTGATGATGTGATAATGGTTCGTATCAGTACTGAAAAAGACAAGCAGACCTTAAGAGTCGGTATCGGTCAGTGAATAATATTAATATGAATGCATTATCAGTATAACATTGAGCAAAATATAATTCAACTATCGTATAAAATTTATTTTCTTCCTTCAGATTCCCATCACCTGTCTGTATCTGAAAAAGTCCTTCATTAAGATTGATGCTGGTAACGTCATCCTACATTCAGGTCTACGTCTATCCTGTCCTGTACCAGTTAAGAAGGTAGTGATAGATACAAAGAGAGGAAGAGAAATGACAGAGACAGAGGTTGTTGACATATTGATGTATTTACAACATTCACAGCTGTTGGAGGAGCTAGAGTGAGTATTATCAACACCTATCTACACAACGCATTCATAGAGAGTAAACTTACCGTACAATCATACAGATAACTTCATGATTTATAGACTGCAACATTTTCCCCACAAAATTCGAGCTAATCTTGTGCATCAAGTGTTTCCATTTACGAATATGAAAGATATTGTGACGATAGTCCAGGTATACGTCGAATCTACGTTACTATAACGTAGGCACCCTTTGCGCGATTCATCGTGTTTAAGTGTACCAAGATTGCGCAAACGACCTTCAAATAGCTACAAAGCATTTTTTGTCAGCATGTGTGATATGGACTCTATGTATACATATCTATGGTGTGTATGCCCGCGATACAATAGGTTGTGTCACGGGCGCGAAAGAAGAGTATTTTATCAAACAGCAAAGTTACCTCTGATGCTTAATAGAGTGTGTCAAATGGCATAATGATTGGAAATACCATGGTTTCTTTGTTGGTTCTCATGGTTGTTAATTAAAGTGTTACAGCTTTTTCATGTTTCCGGAACACTAGAGGTTTAATTCATCATGACCAAACATGTTACTGAATTTTCTTCCTCAAACAATTTCAGAGTTGCTATTTATTGTTTAAACAATCGAAATATTCTAGTACATCAGACTTAACGCTATGTACATAGATATACTTGATTTCAACTATCCTGTACTAATGATGAGTAAAAATGGAAATGTTAAGAATACAAAGGTGGAAATTAAACATAAAGTTGACGACTTCAACATCAGAAATGTAAAATCCATTCAAAAACAGAAGAATGTCAAAACTGTTTTATTAAAACGATTTTGAACATATTTAATCCACTGGATATACAAGCAGTTTTTAACAATGTACGGTAGCCTCGACAGTTCATTGCGAGTAATTATTGTCATGTCCAGATCCACAACTATGGCGTGATTAACTTAGCTGAGATCTGAATTAAACTTCGCCGCAGAACAAGTGGGTGGGAATACAGCCCTCGTATGCTGATTTTATACTAAAGACGACTGAATATAACATTATACGAATGACATCGAAATTCAATGTATAGTGCCCTGACTAGCTGGGTTCATTCAGATCATACCTTTTTTCTGACACAAATGATGTCAATCCCAATACATAAAGACCATCCTAATCTAAATCTCAATTTTAAATTAAAATATTGCATATAAAAATATTTCTCTTGCTTACGAAACGCGTATCACAATATACTGAAAAGGATTATAAAACACATTACGTTGTTAGTACCGCGGATCACGTCACATGATCATCCATGATTGATACGTTTTCTAACTGTATAGTTACAAGTCATTGAATCCGATGCCAATGGATCCCCCGATATCATTCACTATGTAGTTAATGCCCCCTGTTGACGAAATGTATTCCCCTAATACGCTTTATACAAACAACAAATCTGTAACAGACTGTGTAAAGATAATGCCGTGATTCTTGATATTGTCATATAAGGTAGATCGGCATCACTATACTATGGCAAAGGTTTGTGGTTTCCCTGCAATGAAAAGTAAAAGTGTTTCCAGCCGACAAGGGCCTTAAGCCATTTAAATCATAGAAAAAGAATTTGGGTCTAAAATTATGAACTGCAATGAATTAGATTCAATATTTTGTGTAAAACCATTCTTATTTTTAATCCTTTCCAATAGTTATAATGTTTATCAAGTTTAACAAAGATATTTTGTTATGATAGTTTTGCCGCTAGACTACCCTGTTAATTTGTAACATTTGCTTCCAATCCTTTATTTTTACTTAAAAGGTTCGATGGCTGTCTGTTGCCTCCTGCCTTCTCTTCAGAGTCAATTCCTGCAGAGCTGCAATCTAGAAAGATTAAAGGTATGTCTATATCTTCAAAGTTAGTCAGTGATTATTTAATATTTTAGTTTATCAGGACTCCTCACAGTCGTCCTTGTTACCGAAAAATCCTGTAATTTTTTGTTCAGCCGTTAGTTTATCATATCGTTTTTCTTTAAACTAGAAAATATCTCACAGTGACTAGGATAATGGTAACGGAAGTTGCTACACATTCGTAAAAGTAGCAATTATGTGTCCATTGTCTGATTCAAAAGCAACGCCACGAGTACACTGTGAATTATCATAACATTTGGGTTATAACACCATCATTGACAGTTTATACAAAGCCAGATTTTACGCATTCATACAAGTAAATTCACTGTGGCCGATGGTACGGACTTCAGTCTGTGACACAAAAGTCCGGTGTCCGATTCCTACCATCTCCTGATGAGTCCCAAGAGTACGGAACCGGTCATGAAGTGGGATTTTTCTGGTGTGTTTGATATTTATATAGTTAATATGTATCTGTCATACACATGTATCCGGTGTTCCTCTTCATATATACATGCTTGTGTGTATGGAGGAGTGCGTGTGTGTATATATTAGGAAGAATGAATTTCATGTCAGTTCCACAAACACATCTATTCCTTTCTTACTTCTATTGTTTTAACATCGTTTTCTGTAGATGAATATTTTCGTATTATATGTGTCATTGTTAAATCTCTTACACGAGTTTACATTTCTGTCATCTCAGTGTCCTGGAGTAACTACGGCTACAGTTTGAATCTTCAATCCTGTCTTTGGGAGGTATATTTTGTATATAGAGTTTTTCTGCTATTGTGGTTTATTGTTGTATCTACTTTGTCAACCATGAAATAGCCAATTGTCACTACAAGCACATTTTGTTCGTACAAAGAGGAACGAAAAAAGATTCCATATAAATAGTATTTTGGCCCCACACTCAATACCCTTGGGTTGAATATTGTTATTACAGCAAAACCATTATCATAAGTACAAGATGTAAGTATTGGCAATAAATTACGAGTATATCATGCTCAGATTCCTACAGAAATTATCCCATGAAACATATATTGGTCATGGTACATAACCAATACATTATGATGTTTAAGAAACACAACATAAAATCATTTATACAACCATTCCATTCCAACAACATTCTCGCTACAATATGTGAATATGTACGGAGACTGCTAATGAACTCGCATGTTTCATGTCTTAAATACAGTGTAAAGACCGTTCTCGATTTGCCTTATTCTTTTGTCGAAATAAAACAGTTCTGAAAATAACATTGAATAGTATTTGCTTTATTTCCAAAATGATTATAGAAATATATGATTAAAAAATACATGCGAGCAAAAGCAAAGACGACTTTCCATTTTGCCAAAATTTCTTGGTAGAATACATTTTATAACTGATTGAAAATTCGTTTGGTGAAAAAAAACCTGGAAGGGCGTCTTCGTTTGATAAATTGTAGTCTTTCTTATCTTAAGAATACCAGCAGATTTGTAAAATTTGACAACCAAACAAATTAAACACTCAGCCTAAACTGAAGTTAATTGCGGTCGTTGAGATAAACTTACAGAACAAAACGTGAATAACACCCAACCCCTATCCCATCCGTCTAGCTGTTGGAAAATATTGCAATTCTTTTACAGATTTGGTGTTTACAGGTGTGATGTGGATACCGACATTGACTAATTTAGAATCTGACGAGCTGCTTTAAAGAAAGCAGTGTAGATAATATAATGAACGACCAAATAATTTTCGAAAAGTTGACATTCTTAAACTTGTCGTAGTATAACACACATTCAACCATTACGGTATAAACAGAAATGAACATCACATTACAAAGTAACAACAACTGTCACAACGTGTATCACATATTGCAGAAATAACATAATTACAGGGAGCACGGTCAAAAACACGTGGGTAGGGACACGTTATTCAACTGTAGTTTTAAATAGGTATTAATAGTTTTTGAGGTTTGTGTACTTGTTTTATATAGATTATGTTTGCCTCACTGATAACAAAATATAAATAAACCATTAATTAAGTTTGTCATGATCTCATTCGCTGTAAAACATATTAAATTTTAAAAATGAACCAAATATCTCGGCAAATCAACCTGATTTGAAATACAACAATACCAATTTAAAGAAGGCAGGTGATATAAATTACTGTAACAACAGTGTTGTGGCATGGTATTTATTGAGTTTTAAATTCCTTAGAGTACCGCCTGACGTTGTTAGCAATACTTAGTAAAATACTTAGTAAAACGTAACGTTTCTGCTGAAGAATAAATTTAAAGGCGATAAAGATGGTGAAATCTCTGTTTGTACATATTATACAGCGGTACGACTACGTAAAAACATAATCAAAATCAGATCCGAGACTCAGTGCAGTTTTATTAAACTTTTGTGTTTACCCTAATTTAAGAATACTATAATTAATATCTAAACATAGTGAGTCTTAAATAAAAGTTACATTAAAGGATTGAATATTTTCCCTCTGCTATCCTTTATTCGACAAAGTATCTCTTAGAGCCTCTGTGGGAAGATAGTATATGTTCTCTGATAAATTCAAACTAAGGATCTAAACCTAGAAAAACCAAACAATTACATATCATAATTGTAATTTAGTTCTACTAACATTATTTTTGTAATTTATCATCAGGTTGATAATGAAGATGTAGTCAGGAAACTATGTACACAGAATACATGTATTCGACGCGATGACAGTGAGTTACTACAGAGATGTACTATACAGCTTCTGGAGAACGCATCAAACCATGACGTAAGTCAGTAACCGTGACACGCAATTGTACTACATAACAATTATGTGCTATTAGAAAAATAACAGGAAAACGTTATGTAACATGTGCTTTCATCGTTATGTACATGCAAGTCAATTTCTGTAAAAAAAAAACAGGTTGGTTTGGACGTAAACGCGCAATAGTACCGTAAATTAACATTAAATAATAGTTCATCATAGTTCCAATTGTATAACGTTAATGACGGTAAATATAATGATTTGATATCCTTTCTCTGAATGTAAAATTACACGTTAATACTAGTTTTTGTTTGCTACATTCGACATACATTGGGACACTGTTCGATTTGTAATTTGCAATGAAGGTGTTACGTAAATTTGTTGGGTTATGTGATTTTTTTAGAAACGTATGCACACATTGTGTTAAATTAACCTTGTAGGTTGCTAGACATATTGAAATATTAGAATTCTAACGACCTGGATTCGCGGTTTGAATGTACTCATTTTTTCACAAACTGTTGTTATATTACGGCTTAGTACATGTGTCCTGACTCCCTGTAATCTACCGTTAAAATACTTTTTTTTAAGTTCACTAATTGACTACGCACTAGAATTGACTAAAAAATGACTAGAATACAGAGCATTGAAACTCGCGATATGTTTCCTTGTATATAATTGCTTAATTGGCAATTACATTTGTATACATCAACATTTGCTTTGGCCTCATCTACTAACACTATGGTAAGTACACTGTAAAGAAAAAAAGGGAAGTTTTACGGTAAAATGACTGGCAGCTAAAATGGAAAAAAATATAGTATATTACAGCCAGTATTTCAATACTGTAAATTACACACTTTCCTGCAATGACCGTACAGTTTACCGCATACCCTGACAACATTACATGGAATACCAGTTGTTTATGTAAAGGATAGACGAAACTAATGATAACAGTTTTCTCCTAAAGTTAACAATTTAAAAGTTAAGAAAAAAGTCTTGATTCTACATTAACAAAACAAAAAAGTTCCTTGGTTATAGGGATATCCCCATTTAAGGATTACTTTGAAATACTTAAAGCGACAAGCGGCAACAATGAAACACTTATTTTCTATAATCCATTTTTCCTGACAGAAGTTAGGAATATGAAAAATAACACTCTGTTCCTTGAGATTTTTATTAGGTCAAAGAAATATTTTCAAAAAGGAACTTGAACTGTATGGTTGTTTTAACAACCGGGTACATGTTATTAAGAATATTGTTTTAACTTCTGTTTATTTTGTTGCTCTAGCATGTGCCTCGGCTTAAAAGTTAAGGATAGCTGTTCTCTGTTATTGAATTGTGAGCTATCATGCGCGACTGTTGGATGTAATCCACTGAGCTATAACTACAATGAAAAAAAAGGAAAATAAATACAGTGTACAACTTTACATTGCCAAAAATCAAGAGTTAAATGTCTCCACTGGAGGACAAGAAATTATGCACACAAATCTTGCAACGTTAATACATTAAAACTGTTAACAAAGAATCAAAAATGAGAATGAAGAACGTCAAATTACAATTACTGGTGAGAGGTGCTTTACTGGATGGTAACATATCAATGGTAGGAAAAAAGTAATGCTCTCCCTGTTTATCACCGACAATGTAAAATACATATCTGATATTGATCTATAAATTCATAATAGATAACTAGACCACCAGTGGTGCAGTTGCTCATACCGTGTCTTTCTTTTAACATTTTTTTTAAAGAATATACCAATCATGAAATAATTTATCATCTTAAACATTTTATCAAATTGTAAGTTAGGAGGAAAATAAAGATATCTTAAAAAAAAAACCTTTAATGATAAAATATAAGCTGCAATGTTTCAAATAAGTTCTCAAAAGGACCCCTATGACCTTTCACCCCAAATTCCTGAACCCCTATATAGGATACTATTCAAGTAACACTACACTGAACATTTTTCAGCATCCATTGCAAACTGTAGGGGAAGCATCGTCGGTAATTGTATACAACTAACTCCAAATAAACCTGGATGATAATTACCCACATCATTAGAACACCCATATGACCCAATACTAAATGAAAACCTTAGCCCACCTTGGTGATCATACATATATCTCTCCTTAGGAGAAGCATGTCGAGTGTGTTCACACAATGAACCCAGATAACTCCTGTATGACCTTTGACATAAACTTCTATACACCCACATGGCCCACTACTCAAGGAACAGCTATGACCAACTTTGGTCACACTGATTGATTTAAACACTCCAACTCCACTGGTATGAGCATAAACATGTTGTTAGAAAGTAATTATTTTGATTACATTTCCCTATAATATGTACAGTTTTTTTACTATTGGTATGCTATAAATTACACTGACCTGAATCCATACCGACAAAATGTACCTACAACATTGTGTGCTATATTCACAAGCAAAATTGAACCTGAAGTCATTGTAGCTTAGTTTTAAGCCATTCTATACCATTATCAAACTCCCTTCAGGACTTAATCAATAGGCATTCAGTTAGCTTAAATTATTCGGGATCATCAGCTTAATCCTTTAAATGTCTATTATTTTCCAATACAGGTACATTCATGTTTCAGAACATAAATATTGGTTATTGAATTTTATAAGCAAGGTATCAACTTGCATGAATTAAACAATTTGTGTATTACAAAAATTCATATGATTTAAAGAACTTACATAACTTAGCAAAAGGTGTATGCGTGTCCCTAAACACGCAACTATTCATGTTTCTCAAACACAGACAGAAACTGCAATTTATATGCACTTACAGGCAAAAGTAAAAATTAGGGGCACTATTCAATTAGTCAATATAAGGATAAGGTTCTAATGGGTCAGCTGTTGACCGAATCGCTCTTGCTCCCCCTTTTGCAGTTACCCCGCTCGTGAATTTTGATTGGGACCAAATCTCAAGTAAATGTCTTGCTATTTCAGCGAGGGATAGCCTTTTTTTTTTTTTAAATATCCCAAACCTGACCCCTGAATGACCTTTCCTGAACCCCCCAAAAAGGAAGCAATCTCAAAGTAGCATTATAACAAACTACCAAACTTGAACATTACAACCTGTAGCAGACTGTTAAGTGTTCTCCAAAAATTAGCTCCTGATGACTTCTACAAGACCTTTGACCTATTACTGCTCACAACTCCTGTTGGCTCATCCACCAACGGTGATTATGCTCAAGTTTCATAAAATATATGTCATTGCATGTGTGCATTGGATCACTTTGAACAAATGTTGACAGATAGAAGGATATACAAAGAACCATTGCAAAAGCTCTCACCAACAACGTGATAGTATGAGCTAAATATAGAAAAGAAATGTATGAGTTGTGATAAGGTTTGTTTCACTATGGATTTAAAGCCTTCTGAAAGTTGGTCTTTAGAACTTGTTCTAATGACACTGTGAGTCAATAATACTTGTTTCAGAAAAAAATGTTGGATCACCAACTTCTCACACCTACCTTGTTCAAATGTCTTCAATTAATATAAAACATGGAATCTACAAACCAATGACAACTTGCCTCTGTTATAATCATTCTACATCAAGAAGTTACGCGGATAATAAACAAAATACTTTCTTTACTGCAAAATTTTTTACTCATGATTCATCCAATCTAATACTGCCCATTTTTATTCTCAGGATCTCATGGCATAGAATTGCTAGCTGTTCATTGAGACTAAATCAACAAACTTACCTTGTTTTTGTGAATATGTTATCCCTACTTCCCTCCTCTATAACAACTAGTGACCGCAGAATAGAATCGGAAATGTATTGTAGCGAACTAGGTGACGCATCCCTTCTTACTAGAATCTTCCTCCCAGCCTACATTCTGTTTGTAGCATTTATACACTTGAGGCAGGTTACTCGTTAGGTTACTGTGTATAGAATGTGACTGATATACATCATTAATACTGCACTTTGATCGAGGTGTCTGTGGGTTCATTTTTGAAATTTAACCAAATTGAGCATACTTCAATCATGCTCAATAACCCAATGAGTCCTTACAAAAGTACAAAAATACTGTATTAAAAATTACATTTTAACTAATATTATTGCTATATTTGCTTAAGCAACCCATTAAGGCAGAATAGAAAACATGTATTTAAGAAGTATATTAGGTGTTTGAGACCCCTGTTTGCAGAAATAACGACACATTTAACAGCAAGCACTGCTCATTTCATATTCACAACACTACCACCAAACAATGAGACATCATTTATTCACTATGACATGTGTACGTACCGTTATAAACATCTGCGCTCCATAAATTTAGATATTTACAAAATCTCTGTTTAAATTTAAATCCCTGTTTTGAATATCTAAATATATGATGTCCACTCAAAATTACTCATGCTGTTGATGAGGAAAATGACTTAATGGTTGATGTTTTTCTGTTCTTCATTTGCTGCACCTTTGTCCCTCTATTCGGGTTTATCAGGAATAAGCACCTGGAGGTAAATAGAAGCAATTTGAAAAAGACATGTCTCATTCAGTATCCATCCTAGTTTCTGTTTTACTCATAAATGATGTCCTGCACTGGTATCAACCATATACCAGTGTTGCTACATCATCAGTCACAGAAAGTTTGGAACACGATCTCTACCATACACATTAATATATTTCCCACGCAATAACATTCCCAATAATATTACAAATATAGTGTTTTTAACCTAACAGCTCCTCCATAGAATGAAAAGCAAATAATGTCAAGATATCAGACTTTAATTGCCGCCAAATTGAATTTGCAAGTTTCTTTTTATTTAGATTGTTGAACTAAAGATTTAATTTTGTCTTACAACTACGGTTCAACCAAACTTCAGTTTAGAGGCAAAATCTGTGTGTGTGACATCAAGATAATGACAAAGGGAAGTTTCTTTAAACGTATATACACCTGACAGCAGGCACTGGATCAGTAGATATGAGTACCAATGGAAGAAATCCATCGTGACAACAGCAGCACAATGTTGAATCCCAAAACAACGTACGTTAGCTAGTCTGTACGTTTGCAATTGCATTAGCCTCTTTGTAACCAGAGTTCCTTCTGAAAAAGCAATTTTATGAAATCAGTCTGCATGAATACTTCAGGTTGTTATTTGCCACAACTGGTACGACTAATCTTGCAGCATGGCATCCGCAGATTAGCCAGTCAGACTTTGTTACTTTGCCCGCTTACTGTAGTACTTACATTTTAACCTTGGTGCCCTGAATAAATAAGAACATTTTAGGGATAAATAGCCCCGCCTACAAAATGACGAAATTCCAGGAATATCGTTCGCCTGTGTGGTTAGCGAATCTTAGTGGATTATTAGCATTTATTGGCGTAGGGGAAAGTGAAATTTCACGCGGGGGCTCGTAACTTTCCGGGTACCCAGGGGTATGGCTTCCTATTACCGGGTTCCAATGTTTGATACCCGGCGTAAACACTAGTTTCAACATATTATTACAATAGTTTACATGTTTTGGTTTAAGTTTAGCTAATGTAAATACTCCTTTCATTCAACTGAAGGGCTATGCTGTTAATTTGCTATTGTAAAAGGAGGAGCGGATTGGTTTAACAAATTAATTGTATACATAGAAATAGGCTCAATTCATGACGATGGAGAAGTTTAGAATTTGGCTTTGACTACGAGAATGAAGATTTTAACACTTGATTAGGATCGAAAGAGGAATAATGACTTTCTTTATGCCGGACTCAGTGCTAGATTAAGTTAGGCCTAGAAGAAAGCTACATTTATTAGTCCCTATGCCCTATAGAGTATAGGCCTACTGTTAGTTGTACCTGTGTAAAGTATGACAAAAAAAGGTTTGTTCCTAGATTTGGTTTCCTCAACTTTTTGGATATAAGTGAGGTCTAGAGCCTGCATGTGATTAAATTGAGGTTGTTTTCCGGCCGAGATATTTAGAAGCAGAAAGTGATGAGCGGCGAGCTGAAGAGTATCTGAAACTGAAACCTTTCATGTCTGAGTTCTGTCACCACAAATAGCCTATAATGTTAGGCCCAGCATTACACACTGAGCAGGTTAAAGGGTGTATGTCGTAACAGTAACAAGTAACGTTACATTTAATTTTCAATTCGGCTAAGTACAGTAAAATATGATATA
>JAIPMN010067723.1:0-10443 GCA_020650975.1 Apostichopus californicus
CCATCAATATATATCAGACTAGTACGACATGCCATTCTAACACATTCCTACACTTTACTGTATAACATTACTGCTTAACCGTGAGATATACATATGAATGTAGAACTTAGGATTCCGCTTAGTCTAGGAGCCCTATTTAGCTAATGGAAGTTTTGAATAGAGCACTTTTACCGTTCTCCATGAATCTATGAATATGTAATAATAATAAATACGTAATATGTGATTCGTGTTAGTCGTTAATTTACTGTAATCATCGACCTACCGATTAAATGGATGAAAAATGGTAGGAGATATACGCGTTGTGTGAAAGCTGTTTTAAACATAAACTATATGATGATTTAAAGTTTAGGAAGAGTTTTACATTTGTAGAACCAAATAAACGAGCAAAATAAAACGGCATATTTGTTTTGCAGAGTTCAGAAAGTTCAGTGTCGAGTGTCTGACTGCTTCCAGGAATCGGGCGGGTAGAACTCCAGTCTCCTTCTTTAGGTGGTATACCTGCTTCTCCACTGCCGTTTTCACATCGATCTCGTTTAATGAACGGGGCAGGATGTGGTGCTTCAGGCCATAACGGAGTGCTTCTTCCTCTTTTATAGTTAGCCTCCTGTGGCTGCAGTTGATCAGACAGTCTGGTATTGGGTGTCGTTGAGATCTCCATAGTGTCAATAATTTCCGCTGATGTTTTCTGCTGATATTCAATGTTACTTGTTTAACGCTGGCATTCAATTTCACGATAAGGGTTTACCCTCTGAAACTCATTCATCATACAGTTCAATGGTCTATCGTAAGCCAACTAATACAAATGTAATTCTCAATTTTCATGCCATTTGTCCATGGGTTTGGAAGATCGGCTTAATTAATTGTTTCCTTAATAGGGCATTTGTTGTGTGCAGCAATTGGTCCTTATTCCATACAGAGGTCTCCAAATTAAAAGAGATGTTATACCATAACGGTTATCCAAGCAGGATTTTGGAAGAGTGTGTAAACAAATTCCTCAATAAGAAACTTAGTTCTGAAGTAGATAATCAGGATAAGGATGATGAAAGTAAGTACATGATTACCATTCCATTCATAGGTCACCCTTCACTAAATTTCAAGAGATCCTTAACTAAACATTTTAGAGGCATTAACAAGAAGTGTATTATAGTTTTCAAAACGTTTAAAGTTAGTAATTACTTTTCTTTGAAAGATAAGACCCCCATGACCCTTAAAGCCAATGTCATCTATTCATATCACTCACTGTATAGACTGCCGAACAGCTAACATCACCAACTTGAGTGTCATAGACAGCGGCTATACAGACTTTGAAATTAAAATTAAGGAGGCACTGTACATCAAGAAACTCAAACCCGTTTTATACAATCAACTATTTCAACATGGATCGTCATATATACTCAACGTATTTTAGAACCTCCTATATCTTTGAACATGGATAGTCAACATGAATACTACAACTTTCGTATGCACTATACATAAGTGACTATATTGTTATCTATTTCCTGACGAGGAAGATGGGAAATCTTCGAAAACGTTTGAATATACACTACTATGACTTTCATCAACTGTTTCGTTTCATTTTGCTCGTTTATTTGGTTCTATATATGATGATTTAATACTGTCATCATACATTGATATTTTATTTGCTGAACAACGCAACACACGTAAGTACCATTGACACTACAAAAAGTAGTAAGTCGATGCTAAATGATGTGTATGGCTGCAACTTTCCTACATTCTGCCAGTCTTGGTACCCTAACACGTTGCAAATTACGTTTGACTAGATTTGGGCGAGTTACACTGCAGTAATTTGAAATTATGAATCATCCAAACAAAGAGAATATTGTAATCCTTATTTAAAATTGAAAACATTTGGACTCTTATTTGTACATGTTTACTTAAAAATATAAATAAATAAGATTTCGTATCTGTTTTCTTGATTTTCTTAAGCTGCACTCTAGTTCACACCAAAATATATTCTTAAATGTTTTAATTTCAGTTCCCTCCCCGATATGGTACTATTCTCTCCGATCGTGCAATTGCAAGAACAATGAGCATCTATGTGTGTGTCGTAAGTATACATGGTAGATTAAACAATGAAATTTGGAGTTTGTTTACATAATGTCCAGCATCAAAAGGTCATACTTGCAATGAATAGTTTCATATGTATTTAAATCTGACCCTGGTTGAAAAGACGTTTTCCAGCCTCCTTGAAACTTTGTTTTCTCTTTCACCTTAGCGCTGTACTAAGAATTAAGAGGAAACTATTGAGTTAACATTGTTACTTCAAATCGATAGCAACTTTTTGGTTTATAACTTAAAGTGACACCTGCAGGTGTGGGAGGAGGCAGGGTTGGTAGCAAAGTATTGGATTCTTGCAAGTTTCATAATTTGTTTTACGTTCACTATATCTAATAGACGCGTTTTGCACCAGTGTACAATAACTTATCATCTGTATGTGCTAGTAAACACATGGGACATATGGCATGAAATACCTTGGATCAAACACCTTGTGGAAATAAGTGACAATAAGCGTTTAATGGATAGTTAAAAAAATCCTTCGGTTTGCTAGTTTCAGAAGAAAATGGAATACGTGAGAATTGTGCGTTGTCACTGGTAAACATACAACTGACTTTTGTATTTCTGTCTACAGAGTCGTGCGAGGCTTAACAAATAGCAAAAACCACGATTGACTGCATCTTGCATGGTTTCATTCAGTTCTCATCATTTTCAAATGATCGAGTAAAGGTGGATTAATAATTTAATTTTAAACTGTTTGCTGTGTGGTCAAAGAAATGAGTACATCACTGTTGGGGGTCGCACCTGCTGCATTTCATGATATGTATATATAATCATAGGGAACCGATCCGTAATCGTAATTCGTAGAAATATTCGACCAGAATGTTACCATGCCCTAAACGAAAATGGTAGATTCCATATGCGTCATAAGACTCAGCAATACAAAAAAATCCCTTTGTTTACATTGTTACACGCCATTGCATATCAACAATAATTTGCATATTATCAGTAGCCAATCATTACCCGACACGGCCATAGTTTTTTTCGTAGTGCTCAGAAGTTAAAGCGTTGTAGGACTAGAAGGAAACTTATTAACGGAAAGACAGTAGGCGGAGGTAAATCACTACTTGTTTAGAACTCTCTAGTAACATATACATCCTCAAGTGATCTATACCTCAACAAACGTCGTTAGTTGTTTCACGTTTTGAAAAGTTTTGGAAACTTTGTGAGCCTATTTGTAAACAATATGTTGTAATCGCTTTCGCCTTGCTTAGCCTAATTATCTCATTGTGTATACGTTGTCAAACGGTTATTTTTCTTCGGGAGATATAAGTGTAACGGTATTTGAGACACTGTTTGATGTAATTAAAAAAATCGACGAGGGGAATTCAGCAGGATGTCTTTATGAGCCGATCCGAGTAGTTAAGAAATAATAGTAGTGAATATCCAATATTACAACCATTATTGAAAACGGATTGTTTTCATTTTATGTTCCGATTGAAGTTCGTCAACTTCAGTTGGATTGTTACAAACTTATTATTTCATATATTTATAGTATTTCATATACACTTATTCGTTATATGTTACAATACCTGCATCTTAACGCGACCGTGGATCAACAGCATTGAAAAGAAAAATCACATATAGTCAGTGTCTAATAACTTTTATCAAAGGATATTCTATCAAATTACATCAGTGAAGGTAAGTTTGTGTATTGTCATTAATATCCTCTTTTCTAGGGCTGGGTTTATCAAGATTATCATAAAAGTCCTCACGTAAGATACAATGAGGTAAACAAAACACGAAAAATGTTTGCAGAAAGAACAGTTTTTCAACTATGGCAAGGCTGATATCAATTCATCAAAGAGCTTCCTCTAAAATAGCACACTGAAATCAAATAGATGATCCTTTTTATACCAATGGATATATCATAAACATTAACATTCAGGTTAAAATCAAATATTTGCATACAATGAAATACAGAGTGTGATTGTTTATAAGCCGCCATACACGAACGTAGTAAATTAAGTGTTATATTTAGCTTTTTTCTAACTTCAGACTTCTTGTGCTGTGGAATTATGAACATTATCAGTTCAAATATTCCTGTTGATTCCTTTTAAAGCCAAAAACGTGTTTGTAGCTTGGAATCAATTGGAATCATCTAAAAGGTATCAGAAATATATATGAATCTTACATTTCATAATCATTGGAATCACAAAATTATACTTTTGAATTTGCTAAGTACAATTTATTCAATGTCACTGTAATGTTTGAAATTATTTTCATTGAAATAAATAATATGATGGCAGATGGTGGCACACACACTCAAAGAAAAAAATGTAACATTGTAAGGGTAAACCTCAACATATTGCGCTGGTTGAAGTTGCGCTATTTTTGACAGATACACCATTTAGTATCCCATATAGTAATATTTCCGATGGTGCAAATTATGTACCTTTATGTATTAAAATATATAATTTACTTATTAACTGAAATATGATAAAAATCGAATATTAACATAGCAAATATCACTATCGTTTATGTTGTCAGATGCACCTATAACACGTTTTGATTACATGATATGACGGATTGAAACATGTTTATGAATTCATATTCCACCCAAATGGAATCGGTATATTTAAGTATGAGATAATGTTCATGAACAGTATTACCATTATAACCGAATTGTTATTATTTAAACGAAATCACAGTTTTACTTTCACGTTGCAAATAATCAAGAACGTAAACATGTCGATCCTGTATAGTGTATGTGTAAAGTGGATACTGCATAGTGGATACTGTACATTGGATCGTGTTTAGCGGATTATGTGTAGTGGATCATGTATAAGGGCTCGCGTATAGTGTATCCTGTAGATTGGATCATGTAAATTGGATCGTGTATAGTTAATCATGTATAGTAGATCATGTGTAGTGGATCGTACATATCGGATCCTACACAGTGAATGGTGCATAGTGGACCCTGTATATATAGTAGATCGTGTAAAGTGGTTCATTTAGAAAATCCAGCATATTAATGTTATATAGTGGATTACGCATACTGCATCACGCATAGTAGATCCAGCATATTGACCGTGTAAAGTGGATCATACATAGTTGATCCTGTAAATCGGATATTGCATATTGGCTCACCTATAGTAGATCGTACATATTGAATCGTGTACAGGGAATTGTAAATAGGATCGTGTTTACTATATCTTGCTTAGTGGATCCAGCATATTAATCCTGAAAAGTGATTTAGCATAATGGATCGTGCATATTGGATCCAGGATAGTCGATCATATATAGTGTATCTTTTAAAGTGGATCCAGCATAGTGGATCGTGTATGGTGGATAGTTTATAATACATCGTGCATAGCGGATTGTGCACTGTGACTACAGCATAGTGGATGAAATGTAGTGAATCCTGCATAGTTGATCCAGTATAGTGGATCCAGCATAGAGCATCTACCATAGTGGATTGTGCAAAGTGAATAGTGTATAATGGATCGTTAATAATGGATCATGTATAGTGGATCGTCAATAACGGATTGTGCTTAGTACATAGTGGAGAGTGATTAATACATACAGGGTTCTGAATAGTGTAGTATGTACTTTGGATCGTCATTGCGGATCGTGCATAGTGGATTTGTTATAGTGGATGCTGTATAGTTGATCCTGTATAGCATATCATATATAGTGGATCCAGAAGAAAGGTTAGTCAAGTCCTTCCTGAATGTTCAGCCCATGATATTGAATGGTGCGAAGGCGTTGCATCCACACTCTCTCTCTCTCTGCTGAGTCATACTAGGTCAGGACGGCTACCTAAGAATCCAATTCCCAGTAGAGACATGTTATTAATGGTATGATGGGAAGGTCAAATCGTACTTCAACCGGGGTCTCAGTCTTCGTGGTATTGACTGCACATTTGTGACCATAGAACCGCGTCTTGAGAGCGTTTTGGTTTCACCAACATACTGCATGCCGCAAACTTTACAAGAGATCAGATCGATGACATCAGACTTTGTGCGAGAGACGTGACCCTTAGTCTTGTGTGAGTTGGGTGATGTGGCTGGTGATGGAACTGGATTCAACAATGTGGTGGCTGCAGATGATGCATCTCGAAGTACGATCACATTTGAAAGTACCATGCTGAATGAGTGTAGGGTTAGCAGTTAGAGGTGGAACAGCAGCACGCACAAGAAGCCCCTTTAGGTTGCATATAATAATTTGGGTTTGTATCATTCTTGAATGTTCATAATGTTCTTAATAGATGAGCGTGTCATCTGGTTGTGTGACAACGTCTTACATTCCAATTTTCTGCTCATGGGACATGAGTCATAAATAAACTGAAGCAGAATGAAAAAATATTTTAGTTCACTTAAGGACTACAGAGTATATTTCGTTGTGGAATCTAGAACGAGTCTAAGGCTCGGCTTGCGTTGCACTCCGAGTTTGGTTTTATGTTTGTTATTTTTTTTTTTTGGGGGGGGCAATTATTAATTATACATCTCTGTTTAAATGCATGCATTGACGTAAACCAAAATGTATGGATGATATATAGAAAACCAAATACAATGTGTGTTTACCAACAAATAAAACCTAAATTGACACTGTTGCCTATCATTCTCATCTTTGTATCTTACTTCATAGATATAGGCGTTGTAGAAGCAACGGAGCTGCAATATATAAGTTATATTGTTTTTGAAGACACGATTATGGTATAACTGTTAATTAACCCACTTTAATATCATGTTTAGTATTTACTTCATTGATTGCCTACTGCGTCCACGTACGGTTTCTTCCTCTGTGCTCGAGTGGAGGACAAAGTAGTGCACTTTACCGATGCCCTCAACTATGAGAATTATACATTGTTATCTCCCTTTATTCATAAAACGTTTTAAATTACACAACGTATATATATTTGATGTACATACGTGGCTTATAGTACAGACGTATACAATATTTCATATCATATCCAGTTCTAATTTCGGATAAACGCGAACACGTATAGTCCCGCACATGTTTACATCTAGCTGTTTGATTTACCAATATATTTCTACGATTGCTGTATACAGCATTTCTTCTGAAGGAGGAATGAATGCCTCCAATTGTCTATCGTGTCATAATTAACACACTGAACGCCAGACGTGGCAAGGTTGAGTGTAAGTTATATTGAAGGAGAGAAGAAAAGTGACATTGTATTGCGTGGTATGGCAATTGATATCGTAGTATTCGACTCAAGTACACTAAACTGCTTCCGCGGAACAACATTAAGTGAAATATAATGATGATGTAATTCGCTTTTGTCGTGCAAGTGATCCCTTTATATTACTTTAAATAGTGTATTTCTTGAACTTGTGTTGCCTTTTCGTCCTATATCCTCGGTAGAATGGCCGAATACACCGAAAAACAAAAGAGAGCCTTCAGGACAGTTTTGGTCGATGTTGGAGAAACACTTACAGAGAAACAGACTAAGACGCTGGCATTTGAAAGTGGAATAAAACGAAATGAAATGGACAAACCTTTAACAGGATGGGAAATCTTCGACATGATGTGGCAAACACGCTTCATAGACCCCGGAAATGTTGACCCATTACTAGAACTCCTCGAAAAGAGAACCTTAAAGGATGGTTCCGACTTTTTGCAAAAATATAAAGACAAATATCAAAAAGGTAATTGATTGACACAAAACGACCGAAGTAATGTATTCGTTGTTTGCAAAAAGCGTTTTTTTTCTGGTGTGGACATTTGTCGCCATCATTTTTGTATTATCTGTCAGTTGACACTGTACTGATTTCTTAGTTGCATGTCACTAGTGTTTTCTTTCTTTCTTGAAAAACGATTGTAGATAGAAAGAAACAAATCAGCTTTTAAATAATATACGAACAGAGTAGATGTTGCAGACCCTCCAGGCATATAACTAGCAGGTTCTAATTCTTATCCCCCCGTCAAGGATTATTTTACAACCCTGTAATCTTTTTAATGTTAATAACTTTATAGAGTTCTTACAGTACATTTCCCTAGTAAAGTTAGTGAATGTAGTGAGTTAAGGTCATTGCAAATGAACAGTTGACAAGATACATGTCATGTAATCGCAAAATATAGTCATTGGATCCAACCTTACCTACTTTAGCCGTTTGCATGTGTAAAGAATGCTAGATTATGGTAAATGTTACATATGTCGAATATTGAATATCAAATAGGAACTATTGTCTTATTTGTGGCAGAAAGACAGTAAATTATTTTAGAAATCCACCCCAGTGAAGCTACTCTTCAAAAAAAAGTAAAAATAAATACATAGAAAAACATACACTAATTCGTAGAAGTGAAAGTCGCCAGCTCTATTAGTATATTACAGAACACTTAACTTAATTACTTTTCAGGCGCAGCCAACACGGAAAGCAAAACACCACGTACACCCCGAACACCAAGTACACCGCCTTCAAAATGCCAATTCGATCAACCGAATCAGGGAAATGGCGCAAAAAATATTGTAGACGACGATATCATTATGGTAATTTTAAATTTTAATGAAGATCATTGAATAAAACACAGAGCTAAAGATAAAGTAGACAAAATGGATCAATCGATACAGCAATGTGTGCTTTTTTTGCATTATGATTTTATTATAATGATTATGATTATGATTATGATTATTATTGACTTTTTCACTGTTAATTACAATATTAATGATATTCTTAATATTCTTAATAAGTCTCGTGCTTAAATATCATCAACTCAAATGACCTATAATACTGTATTCAAACATTGACACCTGCAAAGACTTTACAATAAAATGAACAACCAAAAGGGTAAAATCATTGCCTGAAGCGACTGTGTCATCCAAAGTACCTAATGACAAATAATACTAGAGACAGCAAAAACATACTTCAAGAACAGAGCATTTGCTGAAATAAGAATGTAGTTTCTTATTAATTTGAAATATTACTAACCTATCTGTTGCATATTCATTAACTAAATACAATGACAATAATGTTATATTAACTCTTGCTTCTAGATGTTGTCCAGTCATCTCTCGCACGAATGGCGAGATGTTGGCAGGGAACTGAAGTTACCAGAGGCAAAACTACAAGACCTAGCAGTTGACGTCCGGTCGAGTCAAAAAGAGATGATATATCAAATGCTAATCATTTGGAAGAGGATATATGGTGATGGCGCAACTTATGGAGTATTGATTGAAGCATTAAATATGGCAGGACGTAAAGACGTAAGCGATCGTATTCGATATACGGAAGCATTGTGAAATATGACAAGAATGATATGGTATGACATTGTTTACAAGTTATGACAGGACCGTTTATATTCCAGAAAGTTATCATATTTTACTTCGTGCCACATCTAGATCATCTATAAATATGATGCTAGCTAAAATTGCTTGAGAATGATGCCATATTTCTATTTCGTTGTTCTTCAATTATTTGTTAGATTTGTTGGATTTGTTCATTTACGCTTTCCCCCCCCCCCTGTTTGATTATATGATTTAATAAACGTAATTAAAACAACGATAAGAGAATTACTGAAAATTATTAGCATCTAAACTCCAATATGCAAGTTAATACAATATGATCTTTTACATTTTGTCTTTTTTTCTGCTTCGTTCTAGTTTCTTCAGGTTGGTTCTTTGACAAAAACAATGAAGCATGCTAAAACTATCACATCTGATTTAAATTTCTGAATATTTGCAAGAATGGGTAACATTTGAGAATAGGATGTGTTTCCCTTCCCCCTTGTGAAAGCAAGAGTCGTTCTCAAATCGATACCAAGAAATCTCAAATATGACAAATACTTGTATGAAATTTCAGAATTTTAAAGTTAACATGATTTCAACGTAATACAAAATGTGTAATATACATTTGTTCATATTTACAGCCCAAAAAAAGGTGATTAAGAAATATTTCGCTATCAGCTCTTGAGTAAGAACTATAAAGAATCTTGTCAAACATATGATGTCACAGAATGACTCGGAGTGAATTAACTTTAGCATACATCATTGATTGACAATACTTTTTTGTAGAAGGAAAACGTTTAGATTTTGAATCTGACAAATTGTCAGATTCAAAGCGCCAGGGGTGCACTCTGTACAATCATAACACTTGGGTAATACGCCCTTAATGACAGTTATTCAAAGCCAATTTATACGCTTTAACACACCAGTAGAATCACCGTGGTCGAGTGGTACGGACTTCGGTTCGTGACACGAAGATCCGGGGTTCGATTCCTACCTTCGCCTGATGAGTCCCAAAAGGACGAAACCGGTCGTGAAGTGGAATTTTTTGAGCCAAAAAGTGTTTCCGAACATCCGCTAAATCATATGATTGGAAATTAAAAAAATCGAGAGGAATAGCAGTGGTAGACTAGTCTAAACCTTTTCGTTTTCTGGTTTGAAATTAAATGTATGAGCATGAG
>JAIPMN010068457.1:0-29473 GCA_020650975.1 Apostichopus californicus
ACATACTCTGTTGTCTGGTTTATCTATGCAAAGATGAGCACCTTCAAAGAGATAAGAAAATTCATGATCAAGGAGATATCATGTTTTTTGTCCCCCCCCCCAAAAAAAACCCACAATTATATGGACTGCAGGATTGGTAATTCTAGCTAAAGCGCCACTAAAATTGAATTACAACTCTATATCAGTGTTTGAAATGGAATATTTCCATTATTGTACATATTGCATGGCCACTATTGGGATATAGATGTTAATGAAGTTTTCTTCTGCAGTGAGGTTTGGCATGTAGTGAATTTGGCACACCTAAAAATATACTATCAGGCTTTCAATATTTTACCAACCAAATTAATGACATGAATATGTTACGTACAGTATTAGTGCCACTTTCCTCTAGAAATAGGCTATAGGCTATAGTCCATTAGTTGCATGTTATATTGTCTCATGCATGCAGACCAGACTATCTCTGTAAGCTTTAGTAATATGATTTGGTTATGATTGTTCACTTATATGATAGGCAGAGCGATAAAAGGTGGAAATTTATGATATTTTTCACAAAAATTTGTTATGACAAAATGGATTGGGAAAACAAAACGAAAAGAACTAGGCCCTATTAACTTTGTTCATACACTTAGAACTTTGCTCAAGCATAGAACTGATTATAATGTTGCATAAGCAATTGCTTGACTTTTGCGAATGAGTTTTTACAACTAACCAAACGTGGTAAAAGAATATCATGATTTGTGCACCAATCAGGCCTATAGAGGCCTGGTTATAATTTAACTGTGGAATGGCCGTTCGCCATTTAACAACCATAGGCATAGTGTGTATCCTAAACTGTAAGTTACAGACATTACCTTAGATGCCACTAGTATGAGCTGTCTCGATTTGGGCGAGTTGAGAAGCCCTAGATAGCAAAACTTTCCTTTAATTTCGGTATGCAAGAGTTCCATTTTCAGCCAGTCTGAAAAACTTACCTTCACTCCGTAAGATCCTTCTCTGTTTTATTTTTTGTGAAACCACTCGGATAGCTCTCATCTCTTAGAATATCGGCAATTTGTCTCGCGTTTTCTGCTAACTTTCCCATTTTTAGTTGTCGCACGGCACGATCGATCGACTTACTGTTAAATATACGGAAGCCGAAATGTGACAAATACGGATACTGCCAGAGTCCATTACTATTTACATTTTTGCTTCTCTAACGTACCTGCAAGGGCGGACATTGTGTTCAGGGGGACACAATTTACAACAAAATACACAACCGACAAATAATGTCCCCCTTCGTTTAACCATAGCATATACTGTCCGGGAAACAGTCTGTACCATCTGGCCTTGTACAAAAGGTCCGGGGAGACCAAATGTACTGGTAAATCCGGTATAAATTGTCCTGTGGGACTGGGACAGTATTTACTGAATATGAGATATTTGCGACAGTTTGTACTGCTACACCGGCCCCGAGAGACATCGGTGCCGAGGAGCGATCGCAACCCACGGCCAACCCGGCCGCGACACCACGATCAATCTCAGACCAAAGAATTGAACCTGATTTGTTCCCCGGTGAGGACGTTCTGGTTTGCAGAGCGTCGGCCAACCTGTCCGGCATAGACGGCGAAGTCGACCCCCTAGATTTCGGGGTTACAGAGGACGGTTACTCCCGCTTTCCAGAGGAGGAAGAGTCTCCTACGTCGGGGGGAGTGTTGCCCCCCGGAACTAGCAGCTTGAGCTGCGGCGATCTGCCGGAGACTCCTAGGGCCCGAGGAACCGGAACCACAACCACAACGGGAGACATCTTCATTCCCCGGCTCGTGTTTCCAAACGACAGATTCGCGTCAATTGCGGAAAAACACCACAATCGCTACACCATTAATCGCTACACATCCCAAATGTGTGTTTAACAAGTAACAGCACAAACCAGGACATGACATAGATTTCCTGGGCATTCATGGCCATGGGTCATACATATTCTCCTCGCTAATGATACTCCTCTCTAATTATAATTCATCGCAGGTGTTGCTCATATGTCTAGGTATAAAACCTTACTTTTGTTTCAAACACTTACTTGTGGGACTCACTTCCTGAACATGTTAAAATGCGCAAGACTGAATGGTTTTCAAATCGGTTCAAATCGGTCTTAGCCCTAGCAAACTGCCAGGAAGGGAACTTTCTCGAACCTACCAAACTGCCGGGAAAACGAAAACTTCTTAGAACTTTGGCAAACTGCCAGAAAAATGTGCAACGCTTTACATTTGTTAAAAGAGGAGGGGGACCAAGCAGTCACCTGGCAAACCTGGCAAAGTGCCAGGAAAACGAAAAGTTCTTAGAACCTTGGCAAACTGCCAGGAAAATGTACAACGCTGTACATTTGTTATGAGAGGAGGGGCCAAGCAGTCACCTGGCTTGCAACGTGTGAGCTCAACTTGTGCTGCAACGAGCTGTCGACTATGTGAGCGATCCCATGGAATAAGCTTCTGTATTTCTTTGGTGAATTACCAAGACAAACGCGTTAGTAAGTTGAAAAGGGGTAGGATAGAACCCCAGTAAAGTTACAAGCGCTAACACACTCCGAACATACAGTATGCGCTTCATGAATAATGTTCGATGTTCCGACATTTTAAGCAGAGTTCATTTCGTATAGCACCTGATGGCCTAGTCGTGACTATGCGCTAGGTGATTTCAATAGGAAGTTGGAAACGTTTACTGAACTACGAAATTGACACATCTCGACATGAAGAGACTTGAGAAGTAACGGGTACGTTATCATAACATTTAATACGTGTTTATTACGCTAAATGTGGTGTTGTAAAAACGTCGACATAACGTTTCTATGAGATATTAATGTTATATTAATGTCTTAACGAAAATTGTTTTGAAATAATAGCCTGAAAACGTTTTCGGTGACATATTTCTTACACCACAAATATCGTTATCAGAACAATAGACGAAACGTTTAATAACGCTTTTGTGTTTGCTGAGTAACTCCCCGGGCTCCGTTAAGCAGCCAGGGATTATTGAGGTGAAATTTCTACAAACCCACCCTCCCACCATCTTCACGGTCCCTGTTGGGAGTTTGTTTCTGATGGGTAGATCTATAGCCCAGTTAGCTCAGTGGTTAAAGCCGGTGCCTTTCAATCATAAGGTCCCCGGTTTAAGTCACTCCAAGATTAATGTATGTCGTCCAGTTACAGAGTTGTTGACAATTCATAATCATGGACGTTAAATATGAATGTAAGAGACTGACTTCGGTCAGCTTGCGGCTTTAATAAGCCAATGAGGCTTCTTTACAAGTTCCTACTTGCAGGATGATCTAAAATACATACATAAATACATATATATAGTTGTAGGAGTCACATAGAGCAGTTGTAGCATTGACTAAGTTTCTGATGAAGCAAACTACCCATTCAGTACTCATTTTTTGAGCGCACTGTGGTCAAGTGGTGAAGGCAGTGGACTGGTGATCTAAGGCTTGCAGGTTGGAGTCCTGGCCAGATCATTCCGTTGTGTCCTTGGGCAAAGCACTTTATCTCCATTGCGTCTTTCCATCCAGGAGGGATTTGTCTCTATGTTTGACAGGTTATCGTTGACCAGGCTAATATTGTTAGGCGCCTCTGGCATCGTTATCGGTGGATAGGTCTGCGCTTTATCAATCCTCAATGTTATTATTAATATTATTTATCATGGAAAGAACCTCCATTAAACATCCCTGCAGTGTACAGCTAAGGTCTACATCATCAGGGCATTCCTTTTCTTCAGAGCTTTTTCTGATTGCAACTGGTTGATAACTGAAGGGGTCATCAGCGGTACTGTGGTACTACTAGCAGTACTGCGAGTGCTGCAGTTTTGCGAGCGCTAACGAGGTCACCATACAGGCCACTGTCCTTGACTTCTTTAGCAGCAGATACAAAGAAACCGCTTTCCTGCACCACAGTGGCGTCAGCAGGGCAAAGGATCTGCTCCAACACGCTATCCGAAAAAGATAACCATATCAGGTTTCATGTACTTCCGCCTCGCTCTCAGGATGGGGGGGGGGGGGGCTCTGTGGAGTCCTTCCACGCCCAAGTACGGGGCCCTTTGACCACCATCCTCTCAGACAACACGACGGTGGTGGCATAGCTACATCAACAGACAGGATAGCACCAGGTCAGAGAGATTGTGCCGTCTGGCATGGGAGTCCCTCACCACAGCTGCAGAATCTGACATGGCCCTACGGGCCTCTCATATAGCCAGAAAGGAGAATGTGATGGATGGCCGATGCTCTGCCCAGGGGACAGCTCGACCTCGACGAGTGGACCCTTTCACAACGAACATGCGGCAGGTTTTTCCACATGTTCGGCAGACCTCTGATAGACCTGTTTGCGACGCAGGGCAACAATGGGCTGCCCATCCTTTGTTCCAGGCGGTCCCACCCGCAGGCCTTCCACATAGCGCCAGGTCCCTGTCGTGAGACGGACTGGAGGCTTACATCTTCCCCCCTCTTGGCAAGATCAGCCAGGTACTGAGGGAGATCCGCCATTCCGGAGGCAGATCCACCATAGTGGCCCCACTGACCCTGGTTCGGGAAAAATTCTCCAGCTCCTCGCGGACACGCCGGCGATCCTGCCGGACATACCACATCTGTTGTCCCAGAGACAGGGGGTGCTGGCTCGCCCAAACAGCAAGGGCCTACAATTAGTTGCCCGGAAATTGTCCGGTCTTCCCTCAGACAGAAAGGACTTTCGCCGCCAGAGGGAGAACAACCGTGGCGACTTACGTTTCCCGCCTACGGAGATTTGGAGTATGCCGAACGAGACAGACTCTGCCTACCATGGCCTCTCTAACCTCGATCGCCGACTCCTTACTCACACTGTTCCAAGAAGGGAAGCAGGTTTTCGACAAATCGACGAGCACGAACTATCGTTCGGCTATTGCCGCCTTCCATCAGGGCTTCCTCTACGGCTCCACGCCAGGCAACAACGGCACGCCTTGATTAAGGCGCCTTACGATCCTACGGTTTGTGGGGTGCGGAGAGTTCCTGACCCCTCCTTCCTCGCCAAGAACCGGGTTCGAGCTCTTCTACCGGGAGACATAATTTTTCCAGAGATCAAGACCTTCTCTTTGATCCCCGAGGACAGACTATGGTTTCCTGTTGGGGCACTGAAGTGGTACCTCAACAGAACACAAGATCTCTTGGGTACTTCGACATCCCTGTTCTTCCTCCCTCGAGTGCCTTACTCAGCAGCCTCGAAGGATACCTTGTCCCGCTGCTTGGTGGAATCTATCCGCCCTCTGGATACAGGTCCAGGCAGATCTAGGGCTCACGACATCAGGGGTTTCACAGCTTCTACATCCCTGTTCACAGGCTTTCCGGTAGTAGACTTCTTCAAGGCAGCGGCTTGGAAGACTCCAATCGCTTCGTCGCCTGCTACTTATCGGACACACTACAGGCCGATTCGGCTTTGGTCGCTCGGTGATGCGAGCTCCGGGGGTCCCACCCCTCGGGCCTCCCACCATCGGGCAGTGCCATTCGGTGCTAATGTTGTGGGGAGACAGGTAAGCGGGGAGCGAAGTAAATATGATAAAACTTACTGGTTTATATATTTACGAGTGACCCGCTTACCTGTCTCCATTTCCTGCCACTCTCCCCCGAGGGAGTTGGGACACAGCCGGAGGGGGGAGCGGTCGTTCGACCTGAATCATAACTCCGCAACCTCTCGTCGATAGACATCGCCATTCACTGGTTCGCCTACGGCTCCTTGTCTATCGGTGAGTGGTTTTCCTTACTTTGGTATTCCAAGTTACAGTTTACCATCTAAGGTAGTAATGGCCTCGTCGTTTTTGTTCAATTAGGCCTCTGTTAGTTTAGGGGTAGGAACGCCTACGGGGTTACGGAGGGCGGCCCCCAGACTTTTCGAGGTGGGTCCCCCCCCCCTGCCTGGAGGCGTCAGCAGCTTTTGTTAGCGTAAGATTTTCTTCTCGGCGAGCTCGGTGGTCGCGTCAGGGACCACATTGGAAGGAAAGTGGTCTCATGAGAAGGAAGGGCATTGACCGCAAGTGGCCGGTCACTGAGGGTGCACAGTGTTAAAAGATTACCAGGGCATACTAGACACGGTAGAATGAGGTGCTAATGTTGTGGGGAGACAGGTAAGCGGATCACTCATAAATATATTAACCAGTAAGTTTTATCATTTTCCTGTGTTACAGTGACAGTTTAAGTTTGATGTAATTGTATTGGCATATCGACAGGTTTGGATCCTTACACGGTGACGGAACTATCTGTTAAACTTCTCTTTGATTGGCCATTGCTTGCCAGATCTTTTGGTTATAAGAAAGTGGAAATTGCACAACGTATGAGAAGTCTTAATCAGGCTGAAATGACACTAAAAATGTTGAATAAGTGGTTGAATGCAAATAAAGCTGAAGAACCAACAACAACCAAAGAAATGCTTCTAGAGGGGTTTGTTACCATTAGACGAGAAGATCTTGTAGAATGGCTACAAAACAGAGATGATGGTGTATGTGAAGTCAGGGACTTAAAACAGACGGCAAAGAAAGGTAGGCAACACTATAACTTGAAGTCTTTATATAAGTATAATTGTTAAACAAAACTTTCACTAAAAATTGCAATATGCTTCTAGTTGTGGATGAAGATGTATGTTGGATTCTGATAAGTGAAATAAGAAGCACAAATCTCCTTTGTACAACATAATACATCAGTTACTGTTTTTGATTCTTTGCCTTTTGAATATGCAACATAGTTATACCTTCTTTTGTGACAACCCTCCAGTGAACAATCACTTGTGATGATGATATATTGAATGGTGATCGCTTCAGGAAACTTATCATTTGTAGTTAGATGATAGTGGATTTTGTAAAGTCTTGTCAAAGAACTCAACTGACATATAAAGAAAAAATAAATAATAAAACAAACAAAACAAACCAACCATAACAAAGTCTGCAATGTCTTTTATTGTTGAGGGTTTTGCTGTTTCTTCTTGTTGCCTCAAGAACAAATTCCCATCTTTATGATGTGGAGTAATGAGCTGATATTTTGAACTTATATTTAGGAAAAATGTTTGATTGGTTGATTGGTGTAATAGTTGATGGTGGTCATGGTTGAGATATTTAATAGAATATTAGCAATAACGTGGATAAGTGTGCATTCAAAACCCACCATACCTTCTGTGTATATTGTTTTGACGAATGTTTCACAAACTACCCTAATATTTTCCTTATTTAAGTACAAGTGCAGCTTTGATAAAGTACTCATCAATTAATACTGTGTCAGAGTTAGTTACATGTATCCTTAGTAGTGATTTAATGCAACATGTCTTCCTTCCATGTTGCATCTATGTCCTATGCACCTTCTCTTCCTCTTTGTACCTTTTGTTTTGATTACAAGTAAGAATGTGAGCTGGATGATCTATAATATGGTCCTAGTAAGACAGATTAAACTACATCGCATTATGATTTCTAGTCTTTTTCTGATGGCTACACCACTTCTCATCTCATTCATTGCAAATGAAAGTACCAGTCCATCAGCATAGAACTTAATGTATCATATTCGCCTAGAATATACAATTAATTGTGGCCCTTTTTATTCATTCTCGTTATATCAGCAACTCCTGAGTCTAGAAGACTCACCAGGATGAACATGCAGAGAGTGGCAGAAAAGCTCCGTCTTAGTCAGCAACAATTGATGGATATGTTAACATTGAACCATGAAGACCTTAAACGTTATAAAACTGATAGTGTCAAAGAAGATCATCTTTTAGCTGTAATAGTTGCTTGGAAGAAAAAGCATTCTCAACAGTATGGAGAGTTGGAAGCCTTTGAAAAGTTGAAAAATCTGCTAGAAATGTATGCCCAAAGAGAATCATTAGCTGAACTTTCAGGTATTACATAATTTTTACATTTAAAGACTGCTGCAGTGTAGTTGTTTGTGATATTGGCAGACATAATAATAAAGATACCCATTCTCTGACTGACATTATTATTTAAACTGAGCATCTGCTCTCTTGCATGAAATTATTCAACCAAGAGAAATTTTTTCCCAAATGAGTATTTACTACTAAAGTTTGTAAGATTTATGGATTTAAAAAATTGTTGATATTATCAAAAGTAGTACAAATGTATTTACACATGTATGATCCTAGTTTTACACACACACTGAATATTCTTAAGTTGATATCATCATTAATTTCAAACACATTTGGCTAACGTCTACCGAGTTTTCAGCGCAGTGTTGCCCAAAAGTTGTCTTAACATTTTCTAATACTCTGCACACAAATCATATTATTATACATGTTTTGTATAACAAATGCATTCCATAGTTTTATATTACATTTAAAAGTGGATGTCACACATATTTAATGTCACGTTCCTTTAGATGGATCTTCTGTTGACCCTCCAGAGGTAACAAACCGATCAGAAGGGGCAGTTGGAGGTGTACCACCTGAAGAACCCCCGTACCCAGACTTAACCTTGGATTCCTTGGTGGAGGTCAACTATGGTGAACAGACTTTATCAGGTGTCATTGCATGGATTGGTGAAATCAAGGGAATAGAAGGACATGGCATACTTGCTGGTGTGGAACTGGTAAGTAAGATCTGGGGTATTTATGGACCGGTGGCCCTTAACCTCTGTTCTGGAAGTCTGCAAGAAAGAAGTTCCCATCATGAGGCACCTTCCTACCAAGTTGCAAAACAAAAACTTGACACAAAATAACACATATGCACAAATAGGACAGACGTTTACTCCTCTCTCAAATAATGGCTTTCAGTTACCTAACCATGGTTGCCCCCCCCCCACCCCTCATAAGACTTTTTAAAATGGGGTAGAAGTTAGCCTCTAAGGTCTTAGAGAATCTGCACCTGATCAGTCTGACAACCAGACTGGAAGGACACGATGTAATGTAGGTTTTTAGTTGCTAATATACACACCCTCAAAAGATACACTGTTCTTTACATTGCTCAAACTCTAATCTTGATACACTGATTGCTCACACAACTATTCTTTCACTACACTGTAACTAATATGCATTACTTTAACACCAACCCAACCAGTTGCCTGTGTAAAGTATAGTGGAAAACAAAGTCAAACTTAATCTTGCAACCCAGAAACATTCATTTTGCCATGGCAACCATTGCTATGACAACTAAAGTAGCCATAATAGTCTCCAACGACCAGTCGATTACAATATCGCATCCTTCCAAATAGCAATGATTAGATAAAAACACTGTCCTTAATCTAAGGCCATAATTTTTACGTTTTCTAAACTTGAAATTCCGTTTTGTAAATATGGCAGTTTCCGTGTTTTTTTCGTTTTCTAAGAATAAACAAAAATATATTAGGGAATATATGCTTACCTTCCACATGCCCTTTAAAAAAGTCATGTAACTCCCTAGCTACCAAGAAAATTAGCATTTTCTCACGTGAGGATTCCGCTCACTAGCGTTCATGTGTGTTTTTTATCACAGCTATGGTGCTAGTTCTATATGGTGCAAGTTGGCTTACGCTGCAAATAGTTGGTTTATGAGTTGATGAAAATGATCAAATAACAAGGCTGTTCTTCTGTGTAATTTCATCAGTTTCAATTTGATTTTTTACGACTTCATTGAAATCCTTTTTTCCATGTTCTACTCTTGATTCCATGAAATTCATCCTTTTTCCATAACGCTGAAAACTAGGGCTGTGTATTTACGTTTAATGATCTAACATTTAAACAGCCCAATTTTCATTTGTTTAAACATGACCTTTTCACGTCGATTCCGTTGAAAATCGAGCTACATAAAATATATATAGGTTCAACAACCCAATTTTACCCTGACTGAAGTAGAAAATGCACAAAAGAAAAGTATTATCAGTGCTTCATATCATGTTAAATTTTTTTCTCATTTCAAGCTAGATAATTACTTCCCACCGTAATACATGGTCATACCCCCCCCCCACCCCACATAAGAAAAAATCCCTTACGGTACACCACAGAAAACGTCATCACTTATTATTACATGCATATAAATCCATTCATTTTCAAGCACCTCAATACCTAACTGATATGCTAACTGTGTACAAGCCTAACAGAACCATGAGATCGGCCAATTCCCTTACACTCCTCACCTCACCTCACCTATCCCGGAGTCTGGTAGACCGTAGGGGCACCACAGCCGCCCTCGCAACTACTTCTCTCTACTTCTTCCTGTCCTCGGCCTCTCGTAGGGCATCAGGCGGTTTGAGGCCCGTCCACTCTGGGATGTTGTCCTCCCATCTTTTTCTCTGTCTGCCTCTCCTTCTTCCTCCCGGTACCATGCCCTGCAGGATCGTCTTAGCCAGTCCTGTCGATCTTGTGACATGGCCATACCATCTCAGTTTCCGTTTCTTCACAATGGTGAGGAGGTCATCGTAGGGCCCGATAGCCTGGATTCTTGATTGGAGATGTGGTCCCTGTAGGAGATGTTGAGGAGTCTGCGGAAACATCTCATTTCTACAGCTGGTATCCTCCTTCGATGTCTGCTGTCAGGGTCCATGACTCACAGGCGTAGAGAAATATGGAGGTGACAAGGGAGCGCATCAGTCGGATCTTCGACCGGAGGGTGATATTCCTGTCCTTCTAAATTAGTTTCAGTTTCGTTACTGCTGATGTTGTCTGTGCAATCCTGGAGAGTATTTCTGGCTTTGAACCTTCATCAGTTACTATTGCTCCCAGGTACTTGAAGCTCTGAACCGTTTCCAGCTTTTCGCCAATGGCCCTGATGTCTACGTTGATGCCATCGCTGCTATTGGTCATCAGCTTGGTTTTTTGTGCATTGATCTCCATCCCGTAGGCTGCCGAGGTCTTGTCGAGGCGTTCCACTAGACTGGAGAGCTCTTCTTCTTTCCTGCACGGGCATCAATGTCATCGGCAAATCGTAAGTTGTTACAAGTTCTACCACCGATGCTCACTGTCCCTTCATGCACTTCCAGAGCATCCGAGATGATTTTCTTGAGGAAAACGTTGAAGAGAGTAGGCGAGAGCAAGCAACCTTGCCAGACTTCGACTGTTGTCCTGAACCACTCCCCTATTGCACCATTGAAGATGACTGCGCTGGTGGCTTTGTCATAAAGCTGTTGGATCACTCTGGTGAGGTTGACATTGAAGTTGTAGTGTCTCATAGTTGCCCATAGAGCCGCATGCCAGACTATCAAAAGCCTTTTTGAAGTCTATAAAGACATGGTAGAGGTCTTGCTGGTGTTGTAGGTAACGTTCGCACAGTTTTCTGAGGTTGAAGATCTGCTCTGTCGTGCTGCGACCAGCTCTAAATCCAGCCTTCTCCTCCGCAATGATTGCTTCTGCTTATGGTTTCATTCGGTTTAGCAAGATCTTCAATATTACTTTACTCTGGTGGCAGATGAGGCTGATTGTGCGATAGTTCTGGCACTGTTGCAAGTTGCCTTTCTTTGGAAGGGTGATGACAAAAGACTGTGTCCATGGTGTGGGCCAGTTTCCTGTCTGCCAGATCTTTTTGCAGATTGTGTGTAGTGTGTTGATGGCAGCCTCTCCCCCTGCTTGAATCAGCTGTTCAGGGATGTTATCCACTCCTGCTGACTTGCCCTTTTTCAGTGATCTAACAGCTGCTTCTACTTCCTCCCTAAGGATAGGGTGATTGTCAGTGTTAGTGGCAGGTGGGACATCGAGTATCTCCTGGTCTACATCAGCTCTGTGGTTGTACAGCTCCGAACAGTACTCGGTCCATCTTTTAAGAATGTCCTGGTCTTCTGTAAGACAGTTCCCTTCCTCGTCCTGTTTGGTGGTGGCTCTACCCTGCTTTGTGCTAGTCAGGTCTTTTACCAGTTGGTAGGCTTTCTTGCTGTTATTCCTCGACAAGTTCTCCTCGAAGTCTTGACATTGTTGCTCAATCCATGACTCCTTTGCTTTTCTCATACCCCTCTTTATTTCCTGGTTGACCAATTTATACTGTTTGGCCCCATCAGTCTCATTTCGTTTCTTCTTTAGCTCCCTACGTTTGTCGCACAGATTGAGGATGTCATCTGAAACCCATGGCTTTTCCACTCGACGCTGTTTGCCAAGAATGTCGCTGGCTGTTTCCATCATTGCCGAGTTAAAAGTGTCGGTCATTACATTCACGTCTGTTTCGTCCGAGTCAAGCAGAGTGAGCGGTGCAAATTTCCCCCTGATCATGGCTTGGAACGCTTCGGTGACATTTGGGTCCCTAGGCTTCTCGAGGTCGAACTTCATCCTAGTGGGTTCCTGTTTCTTGATCTTCAGTTGGAGCCGGAAGGTCATCAACACTAGATCGTGGTCACTCCCGATATCGGCCCGGGGAAGCTACGAGTCCTTGTGATGTTTGCACTGGACTGGAAACGCCGTCTGACCATGATGTAGTCTATTTGGTTGTGCGTGACTCCATTTGAGCTGTGCCAGGTCCATCTCCTCGATGCTTTATGTGGCCCAAATGTGTTTACCAGCTTCAGCCAAATGTGTTTACCACCTTCAGCCTTACACTAGTGGTCCCCAGAGTAAGGACTGTCACATACGGCGACAGACAATTTAACTTTGCTACTGGAAAGCTATGGAATGCACTGCCAAATAATATCTATGATGCTAAAACATTAGCCACTTGTAAGGAATTACTTAAACTCACTTTTTTTTTAGGAATTTCACTCTAAATCCATATATTGTTTTTAATATTTTTATATTGATATTTAAGCTGCGTCCATTTTATTCTTCATTTTCATATTTTAAGGGTTTTGTCTTTTTATTGTCATTGTAAAGCGCTTTTGGACATGCCTAAACATGAAAGAGCTCTATATGAATCTGGTAAAAATATGCAGCACCACATAAAGTCGATGCGTGAAGTACAGTAGTTTACACAAAAAAATAGACTGGAAGTACATGGTCAAAGTCACCGCGAAAATGTTTGCAACGAAGAAAGTATCGTATGAATGCTCGTTTTACATTAGCAACTTTCAATTATGAAAGGAAACACCCTGAGATGAAAAATCCTTTACAGTATCAGAGATGTTGGCTTCCCACAAAATTCATAGATTGTCCCAGTTCATAACATTTTCTGATCAAAACAATGATTCAAATATAACGTGATATTATCACGGTGATAGTGTCAGAAACAATTCAAGTGCATCTCCTTACCATGATCGCTTGTTGTTGATATGTGCGTACTATATGGGAGAACAAGGCCTAATGTTATGACATTTGAGTGCACACATATGATAGCCTATGCCAATCTCTCCACAGGGGAAAGTAAGGTTGCAAGTAATTATTGTTAAACATCATACTTTGTGTTCATTTAGACAATGAGTAGGGACTATTAGCCAATCAAATCACAGGAGTTTTGGAAAAGAATCATTGTCTATTTTTAGCATGAAAATCTTTGTAATGGAGTGTTGTCAACCCTGTACCTTGCGGTTGATTGTTATGATATATTTATTTTCAGGCATATTCAATGATCTGTAGGATTGTTAGAAATTTTGTTTCTTTTCAGAAGAAGTTGTGTTTTTTTTTCGCAATTGATGATCATTTCCGTACTCAAACGTTTAAACAATTAGAAAATAGTTCTAAACGTTTAAAGTGAGTTTCGTTCATTAAAAGTTTCCATGTGTAAACGGCACAGCCCTAGAATTTACCTTAATCTGCTCTACAGTTCATGGTATTAGCAAGTGTTTACCTGTGTGCAATGTGTCTTTGTGCTAGGTGTTTAATTATGTTGTTTTGTCATAATGCTACATGCTCTGCTTGATTGGTTACTTGCTGTAGGCATGCAAGTAACCAATGCATTCAAGTTGGGGTGTGTTCGAGTGCATGGATATGTGTGTGTATGTAACGCCCTTGCTTGTAAACTCGATATCTCAAGATAGCTAACATGTGCATCTGCAGTTCTCATATTTTGCATATGGCTTCCTCATAGCTTCCCCATAATTACTACAAGAACCCTTTTGTTTTAGGTGGAAGGCAAAGATAATTTGAGGATCAGGCAAAATGTTAAAATCTCCAGAACCTGAACATCAAAGGAGATCATGAATGCATGGCAGGATAGCCTTATGTAGTGTAAAGTTTTTACACAATTTGATGTAGGACAGAGTTCATCTAAGGTCACTAGGGGTCAAAACTTGAAATCTTTGTAATATGATATCTACAGATAGGAAACTTATACTTTGCATGTGGTTTCCCTACAATGAGTAAAAGAACTGTGTTGTTTAGGGTGATGGTCATTTGGGGTCAGCAGAAGACAAAATGTGAAAATATCAAAACTGCTGTACCTCCAGAGCCTGAACATCAAAGGAGCTCGTGTATGCATGGTATGATAGCATTATATAGTGTAATGTTGTTACACAATTTGGTGTAAATCAGAGTTCATTTAAGGTCACAAGGGCTCAAAACTTGATTTGCTCTCATATTTTGAACCTTATTGTTTTGAGTTATCAATTTTAACACGCAAGCACAAAACTTGTAAAAATGATATCCCATTATAAGTAACATCACATTGCTCATATTTGGCATGTGTCTTTCTTACAATGAGTATAAGAACCCTAATATTTTGATAGAGGTCATAGGTCATTTGGGGTCAGCAGAGGTCCCAATTCCACAATATCAATGGATCTCATCAGGTTAGCTATAACAAATGCAAATTAAGCTCTTTGTAGTTAGAGTGCAGAAAGCAAAATAAATTACCAACAACAAACAATGTCCCTCTATCTTTATTTCATCATCGTGGTATTATGTTACACTATTCCCTGGCATCAATCATGTAAGCCCTGACTCTGTTTAGATTTATACTGCTCCCCATCTGCAGTGTGAACTTCAGCCAGGGTTAGCTAGTGAACTACTCTTTGTGCTGCATATATAATGTATTTAAAGGCAAGAAACCACTGTAAGGGATTTCCCTCTGGTTTTATGCAAAGGATAACTATCTTGATATTGGAGGAACTGATGGAACTTTTAGTGGCACCAGATGTTTCAACTGTCAGAAAGGCAGAGGACTCTTTTTACCCCTAAGCAGATGTAAACCTGACTCACGGTTCCTGACAGAAATGCAAACATTTACTAAGAGGGATAAACTAACAAAAGACGGTAAGTAATACTTACTGTAATACATAAAATAAGGTTCAGAGAATTTGGAATATAGATTACAATGTTACTATTCATACTGGGCTTGAATATTGGACTGACTATGTTGACTCTATTTATGAAGTCTATTCGACTGGAATGATCTTTAGAAAGCCATAAGTCTATGTACATTTGCTACTTCTATTCTGTAAAATTTGCTGGGTTTTTAAGCTTCAAATGCTTCACTGTTTTGGTTAAAGTAAAAACTGGTCAGTTTCACTCTAAAACTGGTTTAACACAAAAAAAATTGTATTCGTAACATACAAGACAAAATATTACCTATCTTGGATATGAAAATAGTTAACCTTGTATTAATTGTGTTTGCAGACCGAGAGATTGGCATCGGTCAGCTTGCGAGTCTATAAGCCTCCATGGCTTCTTTCGCGAGTTCCTGCTTGCGGGAAGATCACATATATATACATACATACATACATGTTATATATTTAAGAAGACGTCTCAAATGAAACAGAAGAAAATTAAACCAGCAAACTGTACATAGTTATGGCTAGCTTGTTGTCGCATACAATACTGCAATACTGTACTAATAACTTGGAACCTGAGCATGTTCAAATTGTGAAACAGTATTTCTTCAAAGAACAATCTCAATAGCAACATACTGTGTGAAAAACGTGCAGATTGCATTATACTCACGTTGACATTTCGTCTGGCTAGATCTCTGTAGTGTAACTATAGTTAGCTATGTATTTAGCCCAATACAACTGAATTGAATGTCAATGCTTTGTTACTGCTCCTATTAGTGCCTGTTGCTGAAATACTTGTTTTTATGGAACTGGTCTAGGATACTCTTTACTTTCATAGGATTGTATGTATGTATTATTTTTTATTATTGACCTCTATGGATCAACGTATACCACTAGTATCTCTCTTTTTGGGCCCTAGCTTAAAGAAGCGTCTGTTATCTATAGCATCTAAACTGTTAATTAAATACTTGTTATTCACGAAAATACTGTTACAAATTTTGAATTGTTTACGCTGCCGTATTCGCTGCTGTATTTACTGTTTTGCATTTTACAGGAAGTTTTTCGTAATGCCCAGTTTTCAGTTTTTCAGTAATGTACGGGACCAGATGTAACAACCTGTGTTAGTAACAAGACCGGCGAACCATGCAAACTGACAAGCTTGCATGAATCATAATAAAGTCTTTATTCACCCTTATATTTTAATGGAAAGTCCTATTTGTTTCTCAGTTAGGATATGTCTAGACATCAATTAGTTCAAAGTGTCATATAAAGCCTTCTAAATCATGTTACAACATTCCACATATAAAATTTATTCTGGTTTAGTGGGCCTTATCATTTCCACGTTTTGAGTTTTTAAAGTTTTTTAAAGAAGCAATTGTGTATTTCTCGTTAGATTTTGGTGGCAAGGACTGTGAACCAGTTGAAGGTTACATTGATCCTCCAAAGAATGTTGAAGTTTATCAGGTTGGAATATTCAAAGGTATCCAAGGAGACCACAACTCCTGCTATATGGATGTCACTCTCTTCAGTATGTTTGCATACAACAGTATCTTTGATGCAATTTTGTCGTATGATGAATCCACCAAGGAGGATATTGTAGATATCAAGAATGTTCTTCGGAGAACAATTGTAAACCCTCTGAGAAGGTTTGTAGCTGGATATCAGTAACTGATATATTATGTTTAAAGAACTGTTTGTGTCAGGTTTTTTAACCACTAATTAAAAAACTGTGGCAAGTATAATCAATCCTGGATGTTATATCCAATTAAATTGAATCAGAAAGTGGTTAGGATGTATGTTTAATTGTAGAAAGTTTGTCATCAAAGGTCTTCCTATTTAGTACTTATCACATGGAAATAGCAACTTGAAAATCTTCAAATTGTTCCATTGTATCCATCGTGTCTGTTTATCCATCCTTCCATCTGACTTTTTCTTTAAAAAATTACTTTCATAAAATGTTTCATAGATTTGCATGAACTTGGACAAAATAAACCTTGCACGGTGGATCATTAGAGTTGTTGGGGAATTTGAGATCATTTAGGGATCAAAATGGGACATTGTTTGTAAATCTACTACAGTGCTTCAAAGCAGATAATTATTATATTGTTATTTGTCTGTCAAACAGGACTGAAATATTGTTTATCAGAAATTACCCCAACATGTTTATAAGCAAAATGCTGTACAAACACTCGACTGCAAAGATTGCTTGCAATTTGGTATTAATATGAAAGAAAAATATTCTTTTCAAATCATGTCCTGTGGGGTGATTCTATAACTTTACTTGCTTACATTTATCAATGACAAGATTGTTAATTACTTAACTTTTATGCTGTTATCAGTTTTAAGTTGAAATTTTGTCTTAGTCTGTATCTATTCCTTTCTATTTGACACAGCATTGCCTATGTAAGAGCTGATTATTTGCTGCATTTCCGTGACTTGTTGAGTTGTCTGAGCCGCAAAGGTTTACGGACAGAAGAGAAAGATCCAGCAGAGTTCATACATGCCCTCCTACAGGAATTAATGAATGCAAAACCTTTCCTTCAGATCAGGTATGCAGTAATGGTATTACCTGTTTGCACCTGTTTCATTCAAGAAGAAAACTTAAATGTGAAAGATTTGTTTAATTTTCTATAGCTGCACTTCAGCAATCATTTACATAACATGTGATGGAGTGTTATGTCATAGACCAATACTGAAGAATGAAAAAGGCTTTAACAATGGCCTAGCTAAGAGGTGAAATTAATGACAAAATCTGTAAAAATAAAACCTACAAAAACCAAAAATGTACAATATATCTTTAAAGAAGTGATTTGGGTGTTGCTATGTTAGACCTATTGGAAATTTTTATTTGAGTCTGAAAGTGTAGAAAACAATACCACCATGGGAAGTCTAAGAAGTTGGAACTTTGATAACTGCAGTTTAGCCATATCATCTTAAAACAGAAATATGTAAATGTGACATTTATTCTTATTGTTTACTTTCTTTTCCACAGTAAGGGCCAAAATACTACCATGGAGTCTTTCATGTATCAGATATTGCTGGACAAGCAAGATAATTCAGACATGTCAACAGTGTCTGATCTGCTCCACTTGTCTTTCTTACAGTCTGACTTGAAGTTAGCTAAGGTGATAAGCATGGCTTCTCTAAGACTTTAATGTTTGAGTGTAATTATGGTGTATTGTGTAAAGAACCTCTTCTCATGGGCTTGAATTGTAGTCCAATGCATGAAATCACTGTTGGCTAGCACTTTCAATTTGATGCTTGTAAGGAATAAAATGTTTCTAGCATGAGTTTTACGAGTACCCAAAAAATACGTTAGATCAACAAAAATAGGGAAATTCGTCTTGACATTTATTGATTTTTGTTCAAGTTAAAGTGAAAATATACTTTACAAAAGACATTTCACCTAATGTCTAGTCCTTAAAATGTTTAGGTAACCTGTTTACTACTAACATATGTGCTTATCAAATAAATCTATACTGTCGATTGCCTGTGGTAGGTAATGTGTACAAATAATGTTGTGTCAGGGATCCTGTAGGTATGTCAATGGGCTTTGACAGTTCAAGACAGATTGCCAACCGAATATCATCAATTGATAGTTCTTCCTTCATAACTCTCCAAGTTTGAGTGATCTGAATGAAATAAGTGAAGCATAGGCTGCTTATTAATCCGGATGTAGCAGGCCATGATAGATTTACAGTGGTATTGTTCCATAACATGTTATACTACCCTACCCGGCACATGATGGCTAATGGCTTGGGCTATCATAAAACATTCAACTTTTGCCACAATGATCCTTTAGATTTTGATCTAGAAGAGCTCAAAGTTTATCACAGTGCTCACCAACACATCTGCCAGCTGTCTCTACGGAATCTTCTTGTTTCACCCAAGATTTTCTAAAATACCTTAAATCACCTTCAATCTTCCAGACATTTAGACCAGTTTAGCTTATTTAGTTTAGTTTATTTTATCCTCTTCAACATCCAAGCATAAAAAAGAATGGTGATGACTCAGAAAATGCCCAAAAAGTCAATACAGTTGGTCACTTTTGGGCTATTTTCCGACAGTTCACTTTAATTGTGGTGTGATACATGTACATTCATCACTGTACTGCTAACGATTGACATTTTGACCTATTGTGCAATACTCCACCATGGTGTAACTCCCAACTAGAATATTATAGGTAACAGTCGTATGGATTGATTGCTGATATGAACATGCATGTTTACTTCTAAGTCTCTGAATATGTACCTGTCACTCCATAATTTCAAAGACAGTGTTTACTACACACATTTACACTAGTCTTTCTGTAGAAAGGAAACACTAGTAGGAAAAGGTCACAAATCACTTGAATAAATAAACCCATTGATAAAATTGTTGTTGGGCAAGGATTTATTAGTAAGGTAAGTTTTCTTGTTTACAAGGAATATTTAATCTTGGAATTTGAATTCTATGTTTCTGAAGGTACCAGAGTGTTTAATCATTCAACTTCGTGAATATGGCAAGAAATACAAACTTTACGATTGGATCATTCCAAGCCTTGAGATGGATATCAATGTACTCATCAGAGACAGTGAGTTGATTGCATTTCTTATATAATGTAAAGTTTTTATAATCATCTTATCTTTTATGGTTCCGCAAAAGAGTCTATTGATAGAGCTAACATGCAATAAAGGGAAAAAAGATGACTAATATTAAACGAATCTTGAAGAAAGCCACTATATCTGTTTTCATCCCTCACCACTAACCTTTCTGAACCCCAATTATTAGTACCCACATCCCTTCCTGATTGTTTGTTGGTTTGAAAAAAAAAGCTTATAATGACTTTTCTGTCGTACAAATTGCACTTTTTGCGTTTTATATGACATGATCTATTGGTTCTGTTCATTTTTATTAAAGGAATGACTTTGGTTTGGTTAGAATTATTCATATTTGCAACATTATGAAAATACAAAGTTCTTTTAACTATATTTCTCTTTTTAATGCAAAAGTTACATCCTCATATCATCAAGTGTTTGAAGGTATTTTTGTTAAAGTTGCAGAATAAAGATCAATATGTGAAATTAGCAAAAGATGACACCCAACACTGAATCTCACTGAAAACCATTAGAAACTTTCTTGACAAACACTTCTTTGTCACCTGCCACATGCTGAAAAAAAGTAACTATTTCATTAATCCCGACATTTCTTGATGCTTGTTTGGTGGTCCAAAGAATCTTAAAAACAGAACTTTCATGAAGTTTGAAGGTTTATTTTGTATTGAATTTGCTGCAATCAATTGGTAATATACAAAACCAGTAAAGAAATAATAAGCAATCTAAACCTACGGTGCAATGAATTATTCCACTAAAAGTACACAAGAATCTAAAGGCAGAGGTTTACAATTAAAACTCAGCCTTAAACCCACGTCAGTACCAATCTATTTCCATGTAGAACCTGATAGTATTATCAAGCTGTTTCACTGTAGACGTGAAAAAAAGTTCTTGCATGGCTGATGAGAAGCTGCTTTAATAAAGAATCATTGTGTGATTCAATACCTCTAAGATATTACATTACCAAGACTACTTTATTAAATGTACTTTATTAAATTACCTGAAAACAAGTATTAAATTAAAAACATAGTCTGCTCAAAGGAATAATTTAGTGCACACATTTTGTATTAGCGATTTTTCAGGCTATTGAAACTTATTTCTCATAAACTACTGAAAATAGCATGTTTCTTTGTATAAAAACTGCTATATCTTTTGATTTATGAAGCAAGTTGCTCATTTTGCATAGCATTTAGTTATTCTATACAGAATAAATTTGCTGAGGCCACTAGTTAAATGGCAATTTGATACATTATACACAAATTTTGAGCACTAATTCCTCTCACTTTGGAAAGTTTCTGTGCAAGGTTTTTTCTGTTTTTCAGTGGGACTCCCTACTAGCTGCCAGCTGTTCATATTTTTAACCAAAGCTTTCTCCTCCGGCTGTATAAAATGTCTTCCCCAAATTTCTTTACTGCTCTGATAAAATGTCTAACAAAGATTGATGTAATAATCTTGGTTTTAATGATAATTGTTGGTCTGATCTACTAATATAAATTGATTTTGCTTTACAGGTCCCCGAATGTGCAGTGACTGTGGTAAACTTGCCTATGTAGAATGCAAGGACTGCACACCCGTGGCAACAGATGAAGACAGAGATGTCATTCAAAGCTTCTGTAGAGATTGCTTTGTTGCAAGACATGTGAGATATTTTATCTTCAATATATGAATTACCTTCAAAGTTAGTCTGAAAACCAATATTATCACTCTTTGAAATGTAAGTTTGATATATGCATGCTGAATAAAACAATAAGTTCCTTATGCATGAACAAACACTCTACCTCCCCTGCCCAATTGCATTTCCCTAGGCTTCCTATCAAGTATTTTCTTTTGCATTTATTCTTGTGGTAGTATGTGCAGATTAAAGCATGTAGTATGTTAGCAACTGGGAACATGATTTGTTCCAAGACAAGACAATGTTGTACTATTCAAGTGCAAAAATTATAAAGAAAGCATTTGCTTTTCTGTGTTGTTTTGCCATTTTGTGCTGTCATCTTCCGGAAATTTTAGCCAAAGCGATTAGAATAGAATTTGATTATAGATGATACATACCAATAATTATTTGATATCTACAACTTATTGTACAGCACGGTTTGGCCGTATTTCAAATTCATCTAATGCTGGCAGAGGTCTGGATAATCATGCAGTGTTTCTGTATTGAGTACTAAATTTGAGTTTATCAATGTTTACTTAAATGACTTCAGCTGCTATTCATTGAGATCATTTCAGTTGTGTCAGATGGGTTGTTGTGTCGATACATTAGGGAAATCACAACATTGAATGTGCAATCAGAGACGATACCATCGTTATTTTACTGTAGCATACTTAACATAGATATGTATTTCAGTATCTTAATTCATAAATATTCAGTTTAGTTAATGTTATGTATGTGACTTTGTTGCTGCAGAAAGCTCCTCAATGTGTTCTCCCAGAAAGGGTATTAGATGTTGCTTATTTGTTGCAGAATTAGTAGATACCCTTGTATGCATGATATGTTTATTACCAGTGTCCACTTGAGTGTCCAATGTAAATTCAGTATCAGTTTATGGTCTATGTATTTTATTTGTTGTAGAAAAGAAAGAAACATAAAATAACAAACCTGTCTGTACCTCTTGAAGTTACCAAGATGTTTCATGAGATAGCAGAAAAGCTTGATGAAGATGACATTGCAGAAAAGACTCAGCATCTTTATCCAGAACACAGAATGGAGTTGTTTTCTGTCGTCTGCATCGAAACAAGTCACTATGTTGCCTTTGTAAAGACTGGTAGTGGAGATGGTAAACAGTGGGTGTTCTTTGATAGCTTGGCTGACAGACAAGGTAGGGTTTCAAGCCACAACTACCTCTTTGGTGGTAGGAATATCAAGACAGATATTTTTAATCTTCATGAAAACTTTTCTGCTCTTGCAGTTATCTACACCAGCGTTCCCCAAACGTGATGGTCCATGCACCTGGATCTTCCATATAGAGCCACCATTCCTCAGAATGGATGCTTGGAATGCATCAAGCTAGGTTGGACTATGTAATTGATGTAATAAAATATAACTAAATGGATCTCCATCAGCAAACACAAAAACTTGATAAATTTTGCAACATCTGAAGAACTCCCTGACTCCCCGAAACAATTTTTGAACTCATTTTTTTTTCACACCCATTAGCTTTCAGCTGTCGATCGACAATTCACAGGTGTTATTTATGTCATTTGATTTTAGTTCAAAGAAAGTCACTGTTTTGCAATCAATATAGAACAAAGAAAAGTACTGTGCTAAATTGGTAAGTGGGACAGCTTATTGAAGTTACTGCTGTATGATGCATGTATCATAATATCTGTTAAAGAAAAGTGGATGATAACATAATTCTGCATTCTTGAAAAACATGGCACTTGAACCAGATACAAAATATCAGTTTTTTTTATCTTGAAGTAACGACACATTGCTTTATACAAAACATAAGTCTATGAGAATACTGAATTTTCTATTAGATGAATGTATCAGATTTGTTAGCTCAAAATTGGTGAAAGAACATATCCATTTGCTTATATTTCTAGGTGATCAACATGGTTACAACATTCCCGAAGTGGTTCATTTGAAGAACTTTAGGCAACAAATGGAAAGTGACAGCCTCAGAAGAGATATGAAAAGACACAATTTTTCAAAATACTTGAAAAGACTGCTATCAGATGCCTACATATGCTTCTATAGACCTGTCAAGAATAGAGCATCTTCCCATATGGACACATTTTCTTAAACCACACACGTTAGAAGTGCACAGGGAAACCATGGGCGCTATTCAGAAAGTAATCAAAGTATTTTGCAGCCTCACCACAGCCTCGGTCATACAGACTCACCAAAAGACTTTCAATCAAGAACCAACCAGTCAGCAAGTGCCTCAGAAAAGGAACAGTAACCAAAGGATTGAGCCAGAAGAAAGAAGAGAAATGTCACAGGGATTTGGAGACAGGGACTTGAGCCGTGGGCAGCAATATGACAACCTTTTTTATGATCAGGTGGCTAATATCAGTACAGATAAAGTTACTCATCAGAATACAAGATGTGCAGATGAGATAACAGATGAAAATCGTATGGATTGGGAACCCAGTGAAAACAGGGAAAATTGCAACAGCAGTCAACAAAGAGGAGATCCAAGCAACTACAGCACTGACCAACACGGCCAAAACAGTGAACATTTGAAGGACCGTGGCATTGACCAACAATCAAGGAACTACAAAAGCAATCAAAACATTGGACAATTACGTAACTACAACTCTGACCGACACAGTTCACATCTCTCCCCAGACACTAGTAATACAGGTGTAAACCAGTTGGGGAGTAGATCTGATAACATCAGATCTCCAGGAGTATCAACTAAATATGAAAATGAAAATCTTAAAGGTCAAAGGAGCAACAATGATCTGAAAACGTCCCAACAGCAAACATCGACTTATCCAACTTACACTTTTCCTCCCAATCTACAAGCTAGGGATAAATACCGCAGATCAGAGGTGGACTCAACCAACCACTCCTGGAAATAGCTTCACTACCAATCAAGACTCCCCTAGATCCTCCACAAGCTACAGGAAGACTGCTCTATCACATTCTCAGCGGGAAGGGTTGGAAGCTCACATGACTCAAAACATCAATCCCCAATGTGACAGTATGAGTCCACATGCTTCACTCAACAGAGACCAAGCCGTATCTTCTAAGGGAAACAGCTTGATAACACCAGATTATATCAAATCAAAACCTTTACCAGGAAATCAAAGTAAGGGTGAAGTGAAGAAAAACTCAGAGGATGATAGAAGTGATAGCTCCCAGTATTCAGAGTGAAGATTTGACTCCAGTGTAAGTGATGATATGGATCTTTCAGGTTTTCATGTCGTTTCAGGTTTCATCGAGATGCATGGCTAAATGATTTTGTTGTTATTCCACCCCAAACCTCTGTGAAAAAAATTTACCTTTAAACAAAAGAACTTACTTCAAAACTTAACTGAGTTGATTTGTGTAGTCTTTTTGGAATATTGCATTTCATTTGTAGATTTCAATATTACAGAAGGATATCACTTGGTATGTGACTACTGAGAGCCAGGCATCTGCAAAAATCTCTCTCCCTTATGTGGACAGATTTGCTTTTTATGATGTTGCAAAGGTGGAGAAAAAACATCACTCTCAGCAAGTGTATCCCTTGCTTCTGCATCTTTGTTAACTAATTTGTGGACTGAACTTGATAGTTATGGATAGAATAAATTTCTATTCAGTGTAAGTTTCATTTTTTCTTGTTTTTTTTTTAAATTTAATTAAGATATGTAAAATACTTTAATATTGAAATTCTCACAGTCAAATTATTCATAGGAATCATATTAATGGCTTCAGTTGAGGGGTAAGATCATGAATTGCTGTAACCTGATATGCAGAACCCTGCATATAAAGAAAAATGAATTACAATTTACCACCTCCAAAGAAAAAACGAATTCAAAAATTGTAGCTAGTGTTGATGATTAAATATTAGTTTCCTATTATAGACAATGAATCCATTGAAAGGAAAAGCCTGTGTGCCTTTTGAATGTGCTGTATTCTAAATGTCACTGTAAATACACTATGACTGGAATTTTACTTTATTCATACTTCATTCAAGTTCCTCTCAAAAGATAACAAATTGCTTCATTTTCCAGTTTTAGTTCATGAATACATTGTAGCACTTTTGTATCTGACCTATTTTTTTTCTTTACAGCAGATTTTATTCTCAAGTTCTTCTTTTGTTCTCAATGTTGTTTTAATGGATGACTGCTGAAGGAGCAAGATAGGGGGTTGAGTTTTAGAGTTGCAACCTTATCTTGATGCTTTCAACTTTACCATTAAATTAACTGCACAGTTAACTGTATTTGAGTCAATTAACGTATATGTTACCTCAAACGGTAACATGAAAGTCATAGTGATAACGTTTGTGGCCTTTACACTTTATTTCAATTGTAAGGAAATTTGTGACTTGGGAAAAAGAGTTTTGAAGTGATAAACAAATAATAGTACTTACTCAGTGAAGGTATTTGTTTTCTTCTTTTTTTCCCCAATTATTAAGTATTTTGTCATTAGGAACTGGAACTGACTTGGTGATCTAACCAGTCATAACAAATTGTGTTATACTAAACATCAGTAACAAGTAGATTTTAAATTTCAGCCATGAATTGTAAGATATCAACAACCTGAAGTTTGCAACAAAAAAAAAAAACCTTTGTTCAACTCCTTTTGAGAGAAGTATGATATATATCTTTTGAATTAATCCAGGCCTCATTTAAAGCAGTAGCCATGTATCTAGGTAGTATCTCTTTTAAAAGTTGTTATTCAAGGCCTTTGTCAGCCTCATTCAACAGTTTTGTATATGTAGTACATTTGATAATATGCAAACGTTAAAGAAATCAACAGGTTGGAAGCTATTATAACAATATTAGCATCTGTTATTAGCGTCATGTGTTATCCTAACTATATCTGTATCAATTTGCAAGAATCGTCCAAGCAAGTAAATGACAACTCTGTACAGGAAAGGAATATGACAATTTATTTTATTGTGTCAAGGTGCAAATGTTTCAAAATTGGGTTGACTGATATCAAAGTCAATTTGACTGAAATATAAAAAGATCTGAAAAACAGATGTCGATCTTAAGAAGTATCATTTATTCAATTGTTTCAATTACCAAGACCAGTGATTACTTCAAGAAGAAGAAGATATCATTGTTTTATTTTTTTATTTTAATAGCCCTATTTGGAAAGATTTTGGGGCATATAACTTCTTTTAAATTTCTTGATATATACACAGTTATTGCAGAACAGGCTTTACTTATAATACAAAATGCTGTCTGCTTTGTAATGAATTGAACTGATGTGCTGTTGTGGATTATGTATTGCATTTTCCTCTTTGCTCTATATATGAGCTTCATCTTGTCATTGATCTGATATATGAAGGTGAAAAAGAGTTTTTTTGTTGTTATATTATCTTAGTTTTCAAATAATTTGATGAACACTAATTAGTGTCTAAAAACTACTTTAAGAATCATATGATTACATACAAGAGGTATTTATGTTTAATGAAACTATCCTATCACTCAGAAAAGGTGATTAATGACATATAATTGATTTTTTTAAGCTATCCTGGTATAATTAATTCTAATTGCTGTTAGGTTATATTTGTTTTTCTTCTAATTACTGTGATTTCTTTAGTTTGACTCAGTTTGTAATTCCTAAGAAGTTACACTTTTTAAAGTAATGTTAAAGAGAGAAAAAAGGGAGAAAGTAAAGAGTGTTCAACAGTGTTAGTATTGAAGCCAAAAATAAAAGGAAACATTTCATTAAGCTGCTTTTGAGTGTAGCCAAGGCCAGCGCAATACATATAACTTTAACCTCATTTATTCTGTATACTACTTTACATGTTATTGAGTCTGTATGTTAGTATTACACTCATCTCATATAACAAGAGGTGTTTTCCACTATCCTGCAGCAACGCTTAGATTTTACCCTCTGACATCATTTTAAGCTTCAATACTTCATTAAAGGTAAGAGATCATTTGATCTGTATAACAAAATAGTTTGTATATTCTATATACAATGGATACAATTTTCTTTTCAGACTATCAAGCAGTCTTACTTATTATAATATGAGACTGCAATGAAGGTTTGTTAATATAAGTTTTCTCATCCAAAGCTGAAATTATATTCTGACATTGAATTTGGTCATCTCGGCATCGTCATCATCATCATCCTTTTTGCTTTTCTTTTTTCAAATGAAGATTTAAGTCTGTTGTGGGGTATATATGATGTATACATGCAATGTATTTGGTTTTGGGTATGCTATCTGCTACAAAGTGGCAAAATTAATACGTCGCAATGTTGGGAACTTATGTAAATGTTGGGAACTTACGTAAAACTGAACTGATACAATTCTTCAATAACCAAATATTCGTGAGTAAATATTCACATTAAACAAACGTTACATATGTTGTATAGTTACTTTTTATAACACTATTTGTGACTTTAAGTAGATAATCTAAAAATTCCTTTAATAAGTGTAAAAATGCTTCATGAATTGCAGTTTAGAATTCAAAATGCATGTTATCAACGATTTTAAATTTGTGGTAGCCCACAAAATTGTTGTTTCCTGATTCTTTTTCTTTTCAGCAGATTGTAGCCTGGGCAAAACTTTGTTGCATACATCATTGGGTAAACTAAATAAATATGTAAACCATCAGATGGAGTGCTGTCATTTTTTTTTAATCAATTTGTTTTAATCAATTATTTTTGATCAATTGTTAACTTTGAAACCACAGTTGCCCTCTCATCATTTTTCTTTTCTCTCCAAATTTGTTTTGTTCTCCAACCCACCAATATACCTATAGTATACCAACTGGATTTCACAAACTATGTTTATACTACACTATACAGACACCCAGGAAACTTCAAATATTGACACTTGTTTAAAGGTTGCCAGTGTCGAGGTGAAATGGTTAAGGCAATGGTCATGTGATCGAAGGATGCATGTTCCAGTGGTGGGCAGATCATTATGTCCTTGGGCAAAGCATTTTAATCACAATGCCTCTCTTTACCCAGGTGTATAAATGGAGACCTGTGTGATAATTTGTAGAAACAGTTGAGTGTCCGAGATTGTCTGAAACCTATGAAACGTCTCCCAAGGTTAGAATAGATACATGTTGCATATATACTGTTATGCCATGGCGGTGACAGTTGAAGTATTGCACACTTGGATTTGTGGGTGTAACAAGTTATCAGGTACTAACTGTTATACAGTTATGTAAGAATTAAGGCCTTGCATGGCCATGATACAGGACTCTGAACTACTGCAACTTCATATAAAAGTATGTTCATCATCTTTATAGTTTCATTCTTGTCAAACACCAAAAGCAGTACTTATTTAAGTGGTTTATCGGTAAATGTCCACTATTACTCAGAATATAATAGGATACATCAATGGAATAAAAATTTTACCCTCTTTGATTCCTTGCCTGAAGTTAAAGGGGCCTACTCGATGGTGTTGTTGTATGTGACCCTTGCTTGTAAACATGATAATTCAAAAAGTTCATGGTAGTTTTTCTTAATACGGTACTTCGAATGTGGATCCATCTTATTGAGTACAAGAACCCTATTCTTTTCTGTGAAGTTCAACAGAGGTGAAAGTCTGAAATCCTTGTAAATAGAGTAGCTCGAAAATTCTTTTCTTTATGATTTTTTATCTCATTAATGTAAGCCATTTGCATAGAAAAGTATAGAGTAGTAGCTATTGTATAACACAGTAAGCGAATTTAATAGTGTACACGCGAATTTACCGTACACCACCATACAACACCAGGCCTAGTATTAGAGTATCATGGGGGGCTCATAATTGACGCACTTAAGGATTTAATCAACCATGCCTATCAAGGAAAAGTCCAAATCACTCAACTGTATGCACCTTTCATATGTGTAGTTCCTCAAGATGGTAATGATTTCAAAATATTTAGTGTGCCTACGCAACATACAATTGAGCGGAATTTGACGACAAAATGTCTGCCGTGTCAAGTTCTTTCATTCCCCGAAATTGACACATTCGTTGATAAGCTTAAGTGTAACTTGTATGTAAGTATACATCCATAGATCTTGATGCTGTTTGCTATGCTCTGAGCCTCTAAGCCCAGCGAGCAGTGGTATTATGTTGAGGTAATTTGGTTTATTTTAGGGAGTAAGATTTCCAAATGCCAAAAATACATGCAAAACTGGGGGGAGGGTGTTAAAAGCTTATAAAAAACCCACAATTTGATCAGCACATACCTATAATGGA
>JAIPMN010068671.1:0-10653 GCA_020650975.1 Apostichopus californicus
GGGGGGGGGGATATTAGATACTATATCCCCCACCTAAAATATTGGGGGGACATGTCCCCCCCGTCCCCCCCCCCCATGATCGCCGCCCATGGACTTAGCACGTAAAACGATTTTCAAAAAAAACCTAAGTCGTTGAAAAAAACGGACTTAGGTTTTTTTTGAAAATCGTTTTACGTGCTAAGTCAATGGGTGTTAAATTGGCAAAGTTGACTTGCTTGACGAGCCCCTTGCCCCTATAAAAACAAGGAATTAGCCCGGTGAGGGGGGCTGTGATAAATTTCGTATATACCCTCAAAACGTTGTATGAATTTTGGGCCGAAAAAAATCGTGGTAGGCGACAACTTTGTCAACCTCTCAGTGATCACGGACTTAGTCATTTTCCCAGAGATTTAGCCCTCGAAAGCGCTAAAGCCCCCTCTCAAATATTCAGACTTGTTTTCTAGGATAGGGTTTACGATTAACACAGTAATGTACATAGGCTGTGTGAACAGTTACGCCAGCCTTGTCATCCGATATTTTACGTTAAAGCTTCGATTCAAGTAAATTTGTCACAAAGAATAATTTATGCCAAATGATTCGTTTAAGTAACTTGCAATTATTTCCTATAAGATAAAGAAATGCTAAGAAGCGAGACCTGTTAAACTGCTGTCTCAATGATAATAACTATGGGCTTAGTTACGTCAGTTACTCTTAAAATTAGAGAAACATTGCGATAGTCACATCAAATGGCTTACGTACAATAACTTTTGAAAGGACTTACAGAAAATAGTTTATTTTGGCTTCAGCGGCAGAGACTATCTGGAGACCTTAGGTTGACATGTGCTCTCTGTGCTTCCTCGGTTGAGTCTACAGTCTACACGTGTTCTTCTTTTATATATGCGAGAAAGAAACGGTTCTGTAGGCTTATAAGACAAATAATCTATTCAATTGAGCTCCCTGATAGTAGTGCAGCTGCATCACGTAAGTCGTTGTTTAGGACTTCCGCCGAAACATTTACAGACCTACGTGCGAGAATGCATGTACCATGGAGGCCTCGTACATGCCTCGTAACCTATGCATACACAGACCTGTCAACCTGTTTGACCCCAAAATATGGAGAATAACATTTTCAGGGCCAAAAAATAGGGAGAACAAGGGGAATGTTATAGGGACACGAGTCGTATGTTTTATCTTTATCTCTTCTTTCATTTGGCTCTTGTTATTACAGTCAAAGGTTATAATTTCTGTTTCTTCTTACGCACTTTATGCGGAGTGGTAGAAGACGGTATCAGAACCCATGTAGATATGACCCTATCCCTTCAACGTGCACTTATGTATTTACAACGTCACCCAACTAATTAATATCCCCCTACGGCTATGTCGATTTGAAAACTACATTCCAGCCCCAGTCGCATTAACTAAATGCGACAACCCTAATCACTGTTTTCAAGATATGAAACATGAAATCAATCAATCAAAAGAATCAAAATTCTGAAATCTTAACTAAGAAACTAACTAAATTAACTAAGAAAATCGAAAATACACCTTTTCACAGTCACAGTTCCCAAACTACTAAACTAGACTTATGTCGTTTCCCCTTCAAGCAGTAAACACAATTTGACCACTGGCCTGACAAGCGTGGCCGTTTTAGTTTTGATTTTGGCACTTCTAACCAAACCCCCTTTATCTCTATAAGCCTCTATGACCACCCCCATTAGCCATGAGTTCCGAGGTGATTGGTCATCCACTATCATGACGACATCTCCGACCTCAGTAAATCTCGCCGGTTGAAGCCACTTCTGCCGTCTCTGGAGGGTTGGTAAGTACTCCTTTGTCCATCTCTTCCAGAAGAGATCAGCCAGATACTGCATCTGTCGCCAACGCCGTCGAGCGTAGACATCCTTCTCGTCAAATTTCCCCAGCGGCATATCCACAGGCGCCTTTAACAACAGCAGATGATTGGGTGTTATGACATCTAGATCATTAGGATTGTCAGATACTTTGGTTAGAGGTCTACTATTGATTATAGCCTCTACTGCACACAGGAAAGTGTGTAACTGTTCATCACTCTGGGTTGTTCTCAGATACTGCTCACTGAGAATTCCACTCAAGACTTTACGAACTGTTCGGATCTGTCTCTCCCAAACACCTCCAAAGTGAGATGCAGCAGGTGGATTAAATTTCCACTTCAGCCCATGATTACTGGCAAATCTGTTAATCTGGTTTTCATCTAATTCTTGTAGAGCACTCTTTAATTCTTTGTTAGCACCAACAAAATTGGTACCATTGTCTGAGAACATCTCTCGTACATGTCCACGTCTAGCCATGAAACGTCTCAGTGCACCTATACATGAGTTGGTATCAAGTGAATGTGCAACTTCTATGTGCACTGCTCTGATGGATAGACATGTGAACATCACTCCATATCTTTTCTTCAGTGTTCGCCCCTGTTTGATTTCAAAGGGCCCAAAATAATCTACCCCTGTTCTTGAGAAGACTCCTTCATCTGGACGAAGTCTGTAGGATGGTAGGTCTGCCATCTTCTGTTTTCCGGTTCTGGCAAGATATTTTCTGCACTGGATACATCGTTTTAGCAAGCTTCTTATCATTGAACCAGCATGGATGATCCAATATTTCTGTCTCAATTCTGCAAGGACGTGGTTCCTTCCTTGATGACCAACTAATTGGTGAATGTGTCTTATAATTAGCTTAGACACATGATGATCTTTGGGCAGTATCATCTGATGTTTGGCATTCAATGGAATAGATTCCTTCCGTAGCCTTCCTCCAACTCTCATTATCTCATCGTGTAATTCAGGATCAAGATCAGTAAGTCTGCCCTTTTGTCTGAGACATCTGTTTCCTTTATCAGAAGCCTGTTTTGCTTTCCCACATGGATCCTTGATATTAATCTCTGCGGTCTTTGTCTTTTGTAAGACAACAGTCTCTTCTGGGAATGACTGCCTTTGTATGAACTTGGTCATAGCCTTTTCAGCAGACTCCATCTCATCACTGGTAATTCCTTGAGAACACTGATTTGGTTTGTGTCCTTTTATCCTTTGTAGCAAGATGGTCTTGAGACGTAACCACCACGCCACTGATCTCTTCGGTTTGTTCCATTCTGAGTGGTATTCCAGCAGTTTTTCAACTGGATTCTTTTGGGTTTCATCTGTCATTGTTACAGCACTGACACTGACTTCTTCCTCATACTCTCTATCAGAATCAACGTCTTTACTGTCGTCTTCACATGGCCAGAAATCTTCTGTCTGACGAAGAAATTCTGGTCCTTTTTAACCAATCTTCTTTTGTGAGCAAATCATCTGCACTTAACCCACGGGAAGCATGGTCTGCTGGGTTAAGCTTTGATGGGACATATCTCCACTGATGGACATCTGAACCATCATGAATTATCGCAATTCTGTTAGCGACAAAGACAGGATGTCTTGCCTTTTCACTTCTTATGTACTTCAGGACTGTTTGACTGTCAGTCCAAAATACTGTTTCATCGATATTCATTGTAAGCTCTTGTTTGAGCTGGGCATCTTGTTTCACGGCTGATGTTGCTGCTGTGAGCTCCATCTTCACGATTGTATGTGGTTTCAGTGGTGCAACTCTGGCTTTGCCAGTAAGAAGGCACAATGGATTTCCTTTCTGTCATTAGTGTACCTCATATAAGTTGCAGTACCATAACCTTCTTGACTTGCATCTGCAAAATAGTGCATTGGGATGTTCACTACTTTACCAAATTCTTTGGGTTTGAGACATCTTGGGATCTTTAACCTCTCTAGAATAGGAAGTTCCTTTAGCCATTTTTCCCACTCATTCCGTTGGTCGTCAGGTATATCACTGTCCCAGTCTACCTTCAATCTGCAAAGACTTTGCAGTATCTTCTTTGCCTGTAGAAGGAAAGGTGAAGCATAACCAATGGGATCATACACTGCACTCATCACAGACAAGATATTTCTTCTTGTGGCCTTTTCGTTTACTTTTGTGATATTGAACTCAAGTTGATCCCTCTCAACACACCATTGGACTCCCAACGCCCTTTCCTTTGGCAGCTCGTCATTTTCAAGATCAAGCCCTTTCAGTTCTTTGGCTCTGTCATCTTCTGGGATGGACTCCAGCAATCTTTTACTGTTGCTGACCCACTTGCCCAGCTTGAATCCACCACTGGTCATGATTTCTTTTAGATCTCGATATATCTGGATTCCTTCTTCATCGGTGGCCACAGACTTTAGAAAGTCATCTACATAGAAGTCGTTGATAACTGACTCGATCACCTTATCTTTAAATCTATGTTGATTATCACTAGCTGTCCTCTTCAAGGCAAAATTGGCACAGCTTGGGGAGGAGACTGCCCCAAATAGATGAACTAGCATCCTGTATTCTTTCATACCTCCAATGAAGTTACCTTCAGGCCACCATAGGTATCTCAGGCGATCACAATCATCCTTTCTTACTCTTAATTGATAGAACATGGCTTCTATGTCTGCCATGATGGCCACGTTCTCTTGCCTCCATCTCATCAGAACACCATACAATCGGTTGGTTAGGTCTGGTCCAGATAAGAGTTGTTCGTTGAGGGAAACTCCTTTGTACTGGATGGGACAGTTGAATACCACTCGGATCTTGTCCGGTTTCTTTGGGTGGTAAACTGCGTGGTGTGGTATATACCAAACATTTCCATCATTCCGGTCAACATCCTGATCTGGTACTTTCTCTGCATATCCTTTCCAGGTTCTCCATAAACTCTGTATATTCTGAAGCCAACTTCTCATTTGTTTTCAACTTCCTTTGTAGTCGCAGACCAAACATATCTGCTTGAACTTTGTTGTTAGGCATCTTAACAGCTCTATCTCTCAAGGGAAGAACTGTTTCATAATGGCCATGTACTTTGGTGACAGATTCCTCCATCATTGTCATAAACCTCTTGTCTTCAACAGACATGGCAATTTTCTGGTCAGAAAGACGTTCTGTGAAATCCATGTTGATGAAGGACTTGAGTTGTTGCTCCAAATTATCTGTACCATTCTGGACAGTACCATTGTCTACTCGGCAAAAGTTGACGTTCACTTCGGGTTGGTCCATCCATTTGCCCTCAAGTCCATACACCAACCACCCAATGGGAGTCTTGATAGCATATGGATCTCCAATCTCGGCGGAGGCAATTTCCAACGGCATTGACACCCCAGGGACATTGCTTCCAATCATTAGGGTGACATGAGGTATGGAGTTGTGACCATCCATACTTGGGAGTTTAATGTGGCTCAAATGATCCCAAGCGTCAATCTCATTCTGGGTCGGTGCATCATCCATGGTTGCTGGGATACTGTCTTTGACATAGACAGAGTGGAGGTCTATAAAGGAAGTTCCATTTATGTTTCCTACTTGCAGATCTCCTACAATGACATCAGTGGTCTGGACTTGCTGAAGATTCAAAGTCTTTATCAAGATCTTCGTGTTCACCTTTAAACTGTCTTTCAAGAATTCATCAACAAAGACAGCACCACTGCCATTATCAACAAAGGCATATGTTGCAATACATCTGTCACTGGTCTTTGGTTTGATCAAAACTGGAGTAATAGCCATAAGAGTACCAGTGACCTTATTGTTTTTGTTTCCTTGGGGTCTTACGTTTTGTACACCAGCACAACCAGTAGTGACCGTTTGAGTCACCCTTTCATCCGATGGTTTCTTCTCTCTGGCAGGATCATGAAGGATGGTCGGATGGGATTTGCTGCATTTCTCACATTTTGCCCACTCTAGATTTGGACAATTTCTCTTTAGATGACCAGGATTTAGACAACCAAAACAAAGCCCTTTCTTCATACACACCTCCGTCACCCAACTAATTAATATCCCCCTACGGCTATGTCGATTTGAAAACTACAGGGAAAATAGGGAGGTTGGTAATTGTCTACGTATGCAATACAGTGAGAGAATCATTCAATCAGTGTTTCTTGTTGTAGTTTACATCAGCTCGCTTCGCTTTCTACATGGTTTCTTTAGTAGGCTTCCATCCGAAACAGATAACAGTGGACTCTGGGTACTGTGACTTCATGGCTATTATGCTAGTTAGAGTCCCATCAAGCTTGAGACTTGACCGACTGTCTGTCTTGTTCTTGCGAACTACACTGAATAGCCTTTCCTGTTCAGCGTTACTGTGGGGAATTACATAGGACTAATTGTTGGCTATTTTCAGAAATGTCGCAAGTGATGAAACATTAAAAAACCGGGAGAATAGAATATGAAACCGGGAGGCCCGGAGATTCGGGTAAAAACCGAGAGTCTCCCAGTAAACCCGGGAGAGTTGACAGGTCTACATTCATGCAGGCGGAGAGTGTGTGTGTGCGTGTATGTGTGTGCGTTTGTTTTTCTATCCGAGGACTTGAACAAAAGAATTCCAGGTCCTCGGTTGTGATTTCTAAAGAATCACCACGTCCTCGGAAAAATTCTATTGTATGGGGTATTGTTAAGGTTAGGGTACGTGGGTTTGAACAATGGAAAATACAATGGGGTTCTCGGTCTGAATGTAATACAAACATGTGTGTGTGTTTGTGTGTGTGTGACGCCTCGCTTGTAAACGCGATATCTCAAGTCGGGAAGCTTGGACCAATCTAATATTTGGTGTATACGAGTACCACATTGATAAGATGAACATTATTGTTTTTGGTGCCTGTCAAGGTCACCAAAGGTCAGTTAGAGACAAAAACCAAAATATTAAAACAAGCAATAACTCCCATTGACAGGGTCCGAAATGGTTGATATTTTGGGAGTAGTTGTGAATGGAAATTAAGGGATCGTTTCCAAACATAACGGTCATGTGATCCAAGGTCAACAAAGGTCAATCAGGGGTCAAAACTAGTATTTTTCAATAACTTGAGAACAAAATGTCCGTCAAGGTTGAGAGTTACACTATTGTTATCCAGTAGTGGACCCGCATCTAGGTGACCTTTGACCTCAGGTTGACCTCCGGTGACCTTTATTCGTTTTTTGGTTATTTGAATTTTCGTGGCCATAATCGGATGGCAAAGGTACCTTCTGATCAAAGTTGTCAATGGGTTGACCCCTGTGTGACCTTCATGTGCGAACTTATCAGAGGTCAACTTTTTTGGTTTTTAATAAGTACAGTTAGGATGGTCGTAGAGACTTGTCATGTTGCTTTTTGGAATCAGCGTGTCAAACTACATCTGACCGCGAGGTCAAAAGGTCAAAGGTCAAATCTTGGAAAATATGCTCATTTTAGGAGATACGGGGCAAAACAAAACAAGTTTGTAAATATTTTGATATATGATAGAGCTCTTTGTGTTTTATAGAGGAAACCAACTCCCGCTTCAATCGGACATCCAGTTCTCAAGTTATGAGGGGCCAAAGGTTGGTTTTGATACATTTCTAGCAATAACATTATGTTTGTACATTGTAGCAAAAAGAAATTAGGACAGCGTGCACATCATCAGGAGGAACATTTTTGATTAAAACCATCATGTCATCCAAGGTCATTCAAGGTTGCTTATGTGCAAAAAACTGCCAACATATGCTAATTTTTGCAACAACTTCTAGCCACGAAGTCTGACGTGGCTGGTTTATTAGCACAAGTTGTGAATGAAGTAGGGGCACATTTTCCAAAATAACCGTGATGTGATCCAAGGTCTCCAAAGGTCATTTATGGGTCAAAATGTGTTTTTTCTTCTCAATAACTTGTGAAACTACGACTGACAGTGTCCGACATGGTTGATAGTTTGGGACTAGTTGTAAATGGGGTAAGGGATCGTTTCCAAACGTAACGGTTATATAATGACGGTTATATAACGGTTACATAATGTAAGGTCAACAAAGGTCAATTAGGGGTCAAAAAGTAGTATTTTGCAATAACTTGAGAACCAAATGTCCATCAAGGTTGGGAGTTACGCTATTGTAATCCGATAGTCGACCCACATGTGGGTGATATTTGACCTCAGGTTGACCTCCAGTGACCTGTATTAGTTTATTTGGTTATTTGAATTTTCGTAGCCATATTCAAATATTAATAGTACCTTCTGATCAATATTGTCCATGGGTTGATCCCTGTACGACGTTCCTGTGCGAAGTTATCAGAGGTCAAGGTTTGGTTTGGTTTTAATAAACTTTCATGTGGTTAGGATGGTCTTACAGACTTGTCATGTTGCTTTTTTGAATCAGTGTGTCAAACTACATCCTACTTTGAGGTCAAAAAGTCAAATCTTGAAAAATATGCTCATTTTGGGAGATACGGGGCAAAGGAAAAAAAGTTTGTAAATATTTTGAAATAAGATAGAGCTGTGTGTGCTTTATAGAGGAAACCAACTCCTGCTTCAATCGGACACCAGGTTCTCAAGTTGTGAGGGGCCAAAGGTTGGTTTTGATATCTTTTTAGCAATATCATTGTGTGTGTATATTGGAGCAAATAACAATTTTAGGACAGAGTGCACTTCATCAAGGGGAACATTTTTGATAAAAACCATTAGGTCATCCAAGGCCATTCAAGGTTGCTTATGTGCAAAAAACTGCCAAATTATGCTAAGTTTTGCAACAACTTCTAGTCACAAAGTCTGACATGGCTGATATATTGGGACATGTTGTGAATAAAGTAGAGGCACGTTTTCCAAAATAACCGTGATGTGATCCAAGGTCACCAAAGGTCAATTATGGGTCAAAATGTGTTTTTTGGGCAATTACTTGTGAAAATACCATGGACAGGGTCCGACACGGTTGATATTTGTGGACTAGTTGTGAATGGGGTAAAGGATCGTTACCAAACATAACAGTCATGTGATCCAAGGTCAATAAAGGTCAATTAGGGGTCAAAAACTAGTATTTTTGCAATAACTTGAGAACCAAATGTCCATCAAGGTTGGGAGTTACGCTATTGTAATCCAATAGTCGACCTGCATTTGGGTGACCTTTGACCTCAGGTTGACCTCCAGTGACCTGTATTAGTTTCTTTCAAGTTGATTATTTGAAGTTTCGTGGCTATATTCCAATCTAAATTGTCCATAAGTTGGCTCCTCTGCAACCTTAATGCGCGAAGTTATTAGAGATCAAGGTTTGGTTTGCTTTGTTAAAATTCTTAATAAGTACAGTTAGGATGATTCTGTGAGTTCCGTAAAATATGCTGACTCTTGCTCATATCAGACACCTGGTCCTCAACAGGTTCTCAAAAGGACCAACAGTTGATTTGTGATATTTTTGGCAATAACATTGTGTTTACATCGGACCACATGACAATGTTAAGACAGTGCTGCCCTTTTACATGATATGTAACGATGGAAATCGTGGATACCTCTAATACTTGGTGTGTGGCTTCATAACATTGAGTACAAGACCCCTATTGTTTTTGATGGAGGTGTGTATAGCCACGTACAGTAGACTGACCTGTGCTATCATGCCGTAGTGTTATTGTAACAGCTAGTTCTGGTTATACTAACAAGCACAAGTCTAGTGCATTGAAGTCATCGAAACCTCAATGCATTTTGCATTCTGGTTACTTGCAAGTAGCGAGTGGGTGGCCGCTTCCAGCCGTGATTACGTGACTGAAAGTCTTTTGTAGGTGAGGTTCGTGATTGCGTTGACAACGTGCGTTTCAAGTGCGAAATCGCACTCCGCCCCGTGTATGTCGAGAGGGGGCTATAGCGCTTTCGAATGCTAAATCTCTGGGAAACGACTAAGTCCGTGATCACTAAGAGGTTTACAAAGTTCCCGCCCCAAGAGAAAACGCAAGATCCTTTCGCTCCCAAATTCATACAACATTAAGAGAGTGAATACGAAATTTATTACACTCCCCTCACCGGGCTAATTCCCTTGTTTTATGCTTGACGGGCAAGGGGCCCGTCAAGCAAGTCAACTTTGCCAATTTTACACCCATTGACTTTGCACGTAGTCCGTGATCACTGAGAGGTTTACAAAGTTTCCGCCCCCACGGGAAAACGCAACATCCTTTCGCCCCAAAATATATACAAAGTTTAGAGGGTGTATACGAAATTCATCACAACCCCATTTACCGGGCTAATTCCCTTGTTTTATAGGGGCAAGGGGCTCGTCAAGCAAGTAAAGCAAAGCAAGCAAAAATAAAACCTAAAAAAAAGTCCGTGATCACTGGGAGGTAAAACAAATTCTCGCCCCCTCCCTCCCCCTCCTCATGCCCAATAAACAACACAAAACACATGAGCAATACTTGAAATGTTAAAGTTTAATTGCAACTCATTTAATGCACAAAAGTTCTTAATTAAATGAAAAATAATCTCATAATGATTCTTTTCTTTTTTATTAACTTTATATATACGTAGTAAATAAAGTTGACTAAAACATTGCCTAGCTGTAGGTCCCCCATATATCAGCTCATGAAGCATTTGGCATCACCACTTGATATATGTATCATCCAACTTTTGGAGGGTATCATGGGAGCCACCCGATTCATTGTCGCCTACTGGTGTAGCAGTTTAAAACTAACATAAAAACTATATGGCATTAAAAGCTAATTCTTGTTCTAAATTCTTCATATATCTAAATTCTTCATCGGAGCCACCCGATTCATTGTCGCCTACTGGTGTAGCAGTTTAAAACTAACATAAAAACTATATGGCATTAAAAACTAATTCTTGTTCTAAATTCTTCATATATCTAAATTCTTCATCGGAGCCACCCGATTCATTGTCGCCT